>JAHUYU010000608.1:0-19632 GCA_030439765.1 Tripidium arundinaceum | reverse complement strand
TGTAAAGTCAAGTGTGTAAGGATTGGGTTCTCCTTTTGAGTGTGTTCCATCACCAAAGATCATTAACGTATCATGCGGCTCTCATGTTTTCAGGCATCGTATGTCCTCTGTTCTTCTTGATCTTGACCTGAAAGGGTTAGCAAACAAGAATACCTGAAGGTGCATACAATCCTGACAACAAGTTCTTGCTTTTTATTGAAAAAGGAAGTTGTTTTTACTTGTTCATTATATATATTATATATATACATATATTTTTATGATAATCCGGGGTATCTCCCGGCAGTGCTTAGTTTATGGTCATAAGCTTGACCGTGGGAACTTCATCTTGCAGCTATCAATGGTGGTGAAGTTCCCAGCTTCACCATCAAGCATTTAGCATTATCTTTTAAGCTGCAAGGCCAGTACCACAGTGCAACTACGAGATTTGCAATATTTATGGTAAACAAAAGCATCCACAACCATCCTCCTAAATAGTTTGGAACGAGGATCAGGAGGTGGTTGGATCCTCGAAAGAGCGCGTGGTCATAGGTGAAACGAACTCTGGAGACCCCAATAGTAAGCATGAATCTTGAGGGATTTTGAAAGAGAAGTTTTTATGCTCATAAGTGGAATCCTTCTTGGTCTCCAGAGTTGGTGCTAAAGGATTGTCCATGGCACAGAAGTTTTCATTTGGATGGCCAGAGGGACAAGTCTTGAGTTTGAGCGAGGGTGATGATGGATGTTCCGTTTCACAAGAAAGCTCAGGTGAAACGAATGGGGATATGAACTTCACCTCCTCGAACAGGTTATGGTTGGGATTATGCTTCGCCATTGGGTTTCTGGGTGATTGGCGAAAGCAGTTTTCCAAACTCTTTGTTAAGGCTCCTATGGGAAGGTTTTTCTTGAAAAAGTTTTTCAAAAGGGTAGCCTATAAGAAGATCGAATTCAAGGATGCCATAGATATGGAAGTCCAATTGAACCTCGGTTTTGTCAATTGTGATCGGCACGGACCTGGCAATCCCACAACACTCAAAGATTAGTCCCGATAGATTTTTGAAGAGTTTGTTGGTCGAGACTAGCGGCATTTTGCCCAAAAGGGTTTCTGCAAGGAATTCTGACATGATATTGGTCTCGACCATGGGGTTGTGTAGGGTTCTATGACAGTTCCCCTTAATGAACAAGACATGGTCGTGGAAGGTGAAAGAATCCGAATTGCTTCGGAAAAACATTTCACTTCCATTAACCATTCCTTTGATGGTTCAGCTCTAGGGGAAACTTTCTCCGAAGGAAGTGTAAGCTTTTCGTGCCTAAAGTGTTTCGAGGTATTGCTGAAATCTTTGAAAGATCATCCTCGAAAAACAGAAAATCTGAAGGTTGGAAACCTTCCTCCAGAGTTTTCAGATTGGATGAGGGTTTCTCTAAAGGTGACAATGGTTCGGCCTCAGCCAAAGAAACTTCCTCGGGTTTTAGTTTGGGTTCTACACGGAGTGGTTCTAGAGGTGGAGGATTCTCGGCGATTTGATCTAAAAGAGCTTCTCCTTCATCTGTGGTTTTATGCGCGAACAATCCTCCGGCAGACATGTCTAAGAATAGGGCAGACTCCTTGGTTAATCCCAACCAGAAATGTTGCAATAAAACGTGGTTTGGGATGGAAAGGTCTGGGCCAGAATGTGCTAAAGTTAGGAATCTTTCCCAGGCTGCACCTATAGATTCCTTCTCATTTTGGCGGAAGCTAAGTATCTCTTGTCGCAAGGAAGCAATTCGAGATATAGGGAAAAACACAAGATAGAATATGTTCCTTAGTTCTTCCCAATCTCCAGCTACCTTCCCTACATTATGGGTGTACCATTGTTTCGCTCTCTCATCTAGAGAAAAGGGAAACAACTTCCACCGAAGTGTTTCTTGCGACATACCTGCGATTGTCAGACATGCACAGAGTTGCTCAAACTCCCATAAATGGTGGTAAGGATTTTCATAATCAAATCCTGAGAAGGATTGCTCCCGAACTATGGCTATAAAGCTAGGGCGGAGTTCAAAGCTAGTGGCCATGATTGGTTTAGATGATTGTGGTGGCTCTAGGAACTCGCCCTTCGGAGCGAAAAGGTTTTGGATGGATGGTTGCTCCATGTGTAAACTTAAAGGAAAAGAAGAAAAGAAAAGGTAAATGATACACGGGTGGACTCGGTTCGGAGATAACTACGACAACCGTTCCCCGGCAACGGCGCCAGAAATGCTTGTTGGTATTCTTAACGTATGCAGAAAAACTCCGCAAGCGCACAGAACTACCGCTGTAGCACTTCAACTAGAGTATTCAAGGTATCGTAATCCTCAGGGAATGAATGACTTAATTATTCCTAACGAGTTCTCCCAATAGACTAGAAGATTTAATATTAAGTAACAAGGTTTATCTTTAAACAAAGTATTTAATCTAAATGACTTTAGTTATGATTTACTTGCTTCAGGCTCTGGCTTAGACCTGGTCTGCCAAGTCCCTCCAGTGTAAAGCTCTACTCTGTAACTGGACGTGGGGGAATACAAGGGATGAACAGGGCTGTCACCACCTGCCACCTACTCCTCTACCGTGGATTACGCAGCAAACGAAGGTAATCTCTAGCCTAAACACCACGTCTACGCTATTAATTACTACTCTAGTAGTGCACCGGGTTGCCCCTATCTACTAGAATATCTGCTACAAGAACAGATGACGAACCCACAAGTAAATAATAACTAGAATCAAATGAATCAAACACTTGAAATAAAGATAAACACGGACCTTGTTCTCCAACTAGAACTCAGATCGTAGAGGTACAAGTAGAAGAAGCCGACAAGTCCGACTTATCTTCTTGAAGATGAACTAGAACTAGAACTAGAACTAGAACTAATTCAACTCTTCCCTCTCTTGCTACTAATCTAATGATACAATGTGGAGTTCTATATCTTCTAATCCAAAGATGACTTGATGATTAATGAGAGGGAAGAGTTGAATTAGTTCTAGTTCTAGTTCTAGTTCTAGTTCATCTTCAAGAAGATAAGTCGGACTTGTCGGCTTCTTCTACTTGTACCTCTACGATCTGAGTTCTAGTTGGAGAACAAGGTCCGTGTTTATCTTTATTTCAAGTGTTTGATTCATTTGATTCTAGTTATTATTTACTTGTGGGTTCGTCATCTGTTCTTGTAGCAGATATTCTAGTAGATAGGGGCAACCCGGTGCACTACTAGAGTAGTAATTAATAGCGTAGACGTGGTGTTTAGGCTAGAGATTACCTTCGTTTGCTGCGTAATCCACGGTAGAGGAGTAGGTGGCAGGTGGTGACAGCCCTGTTCATCCCTTGTATTCCCCACGTCCAGTTACAGAGTAGAGCTTTACACTGGAGGGACTTGGCAGACCAGGTCTAAGCCAGAGCCTGAAGCAAGTAAATCATAACTAAAGTCATTTAGATTAAATACTTTGTTTAAAGATAAACCTTGTTACTTAATATTAAATCTTCTAGTCTATTGGGAGAACTCGTTAGGAATAATTAAGTCATTCATTCCCTGAGGATTACGATACCTTGAATACTCTAGTTGAAGTGCTACAGCGGTAGTTCTGTGCGCTTGCGGAGTTTTTCTGCATACGTTAAGAAATACCAACAAGCATTTCTGGCGCCGTTGCCGGGGAACGGTTGTCGTAGTTATCTCCGAACCGAGTCCACCCGTGTATCATTTACCTTTTCTTTTCTTCTTTTCCTTTAAGTTTACACATGGAGCAACCATCCATCCAAAACCTTTTCGCTCCGAAGGGCGAGTTCCTAGAGCCACCCACAATCATCTAAACCAATCATGGCCACTAGCTTTGAACTCCGCCCTAGCTTATAGCCATAGTTCGGGAGCAATCCTTCTCAGGATTTGATTATGAAAATCCTTACCACCATTTATGGGAGTTTGAGCAACTCTGTGCATGTCTGACAATCGCAGGTATGTCGCAAGAAACACTTCGGTGGAAGTTGTTTCCCTTTTCTCTAGATGAGAGAGCGAAACAATGGTACACCCATAATGTAGGGAAGGTAGCTGGAGATTGGGAAGAACTAAGGAACATATTCTATCTTGTGTTTTTCCCTATATCTCGAATTGCTTCCTTGCGACAAGAGATACTTAGCTTCCGCCAAAATGAGAAGGAATCTATAGGTGCAGCCTGGGAAAGATTCCTAACTTTAGCACATTCTGGCCCAGACCTTTCCATCCCAAACACGTTTTATTGCAACATTTCTGGTTGGGATTAACCAAGGAGTCTGCCCTATTCTTAGACATGTCTGCCGGAGGATTGTTCGCGCATAAAACCACAGATGAAGGAGAAGCTCTTTTAGATCAAATCGCCGAGAATCCTCCACCTCTAGAACCACTCCGTGTAGAACCCAAACTAAAACCCGAGGAAGTTTCTTTGGCTGAGGCCGAACCATTGTCACCTTTAGAGAAACCCTCATCCAATCTGAAAACTCTGGAGGAAGGTTTCCAACCTTCAGATTTTCTGTTTTTCGAGGATGATCTTTTCAAAGATTTCAGCAATACCTCGAAACACTTTAGGCACGAAAAGCTTACACTTCCTTCGGAGAAAGTTTCCCCTAGAGCTGAACCATCAAAGGAATGGTTAATGGAAGTGAAATGTTTTTCCGAAGCAATTCGGATTCTTTCACCTTCCACGACCATGTCTTGTTCATTAAGGGGAACTGTCATAGAAACCCTACACAACCCCATGGTCGAGACCAATATCATGTCAGAATTCCTTGCAGAAACCCTTTTGGGCAAAATGCCGCTAGTCTCGACCAACAAACTCTTCCTTCTCTCTCTCTCTCTCTCTCTTTAGTAGGATGGTCTTTGGTATGTATGAAATTCGGGACTCTCACCATCCTCCCCCACACTTAGACTTTCGTGTAAAAGTCAAGTGTGTAGGATTGGGTTCTCCTTTTGAGTGTGTTCCATCACCAAAGATCATTAACGTATCATGCGGCTCTCATGTTTTCAGGCATCGTATGTCCTCTGTTCTTCTTGATCTTGACCTGAAAGGGTTAGCAAACAAGAATACCTGAAGGTGCATACAATCCTGACAACAAGTTCTTGCTTTTTATTGAAAAAGGAAGTTGTTTTTACTTGTTCATTATATATATTATATATATACATATATTTTTATGATAATCCGGGGTATCTCCCGGCAGTGCTTAGTTTATGGTCATAAGCTTGACCGTGGGAACTTCATCTTGCAGCTATCAATGGTGGTGAAGTTCCCAGCTTCACCATCAAGCATTTAGCATTATCTTTTAAGCTGCAAGGCCAGTACCACAGTGCAACTACGAGATTTGCAATATTTATGGTAAACAAAAGCATCCACAACCATCCTCCTAATAGTTTGGAAACGAGGATCAGGAGGTGGTTGGGATCCTCGAAAGAGCGCGTGGTCATAGGTGAAACGAACTCTGGAGACCCCAATAGTAAGCATGAATCTTGAGGGATTTTGAAAGAGAAGTTTTTATGCTCATAAGTGGAATCCTTCTTGGTCTCCAGAGTTGGTGCTAAAGGATTGTCCATGGCACAGAAGTTTTCATTTGGATGGCCAGAGGACAAGTCTTGAGTTTGAGCGAGGGTGATGATGGATGTTCCGTTTCACAAGAAAGCTCAGGTGAAACGAATGGGATATGAACTTCACCTCCTCGAACAGGTTATGGTTGGGATTATGCTTCGCCATTGGGTTTCTGGGTGATTGGCGAAAGCAGTTTTCCCAAACTCTTTGTTAAGGCTCCTATGGGAAGGTTTTTCTTGAAAAAGTTTTCAAAAGGGTAGCCTATAAGAAGATCGAATTCAAGGATGCCATAGATATGGAAGTCCAATTGAACCTCGGTTTTGTCAATTGTGATCGGCACGGACCTGGCAATCCCACAACACTCAAAGATTAGTCCCGATAGATTTTTGAAGAGTTTGTTGGTCGAGACTAGCGGCATTTTGCCCAAAAGGGTTTCTGCAAGGAATTCTGACATGATATTGGTCTCGACCATGGGGTTGTGTAGGGTTCTATGACAGTTCCCCTTAATGAACAAGACATGGTCGTGGAAGGTGAAAGAATCCGAATTGCTTCGGAAAACATTTCACTTCCATTAACCATTCCTTTGATGGTTCAGCTCTAGGGGAAACTTTCTCCGAAGGAAGTGTAAGCTTTTCGTGCCTAAAGTGTTTCGAGGTATTGCTGAAATCTTTGAAAAGATCATCCTCGAAAAACAGAAAATCTGAAGGTTGGAAACCTTCCTCCAGAGTTTTCAGATTGGATGAGGGTTTCTCTAAAGGTGACAATGGTTCGGCCTCAGCCAAAGAAACTTCCTCGGGTTTTAGTTTGGGTTCTACACGGAGTGGTTCTAGAGGTGGAGGATTCTCGGCGATTTGATCTAAAAGAGCTTCTCCTTCATCTGTGGTTTTATGCGCGAACAATCCTCCGGCAGACATGTCTAAGAATAGGGCAGACTCCTTGGTTAATCCCAACCAGAAATGTTGCAATAAAACGTGGTTTGGGATGGAAAGGTCTGGGCCAGAATGTGCTAAAGTTAGGAATCTTTCCCAGGCTGCACCTATAGATTCCTTCTCATTTTGGCGGAAGCTAAGTATCTCTTGTCGCAAGGAAGCAATTCGAGATATAGGGAAAAACACAAGATAGAATATGTTCCTTAGTTCTTCCCAATCTCCAGCTACCTTCCCTACATTATGGGTGTACCATTGTTTCGCTCTCTCATCTAGAGAAAAGGGAAACAACTTCCACCGAAGTGTTTCTTGCGACATACCTGCGATTGTCAGACATGCACAGAGTTGCTCAAACTCCATAAATGGTGGTAAGGATTTTCATAATCAAATCCTGAGAAGGATTGCTCCCGAACTATGGCTATAAAGCTAGGGCGGAGTTCAAAGCTAGTGGCCATGATTGGTTTAGATGATTGTGGTGGCTCTAGGAACTCGCCCTTCGGAGCGAAAAGGTTTTGGATGGATGGTTGCTCCATGTGTAAACTTAAAGGAAAAGAAGAAAAGAAAAGGTAAATGATACACGGGTGGACTCGGTTCGGAGATAACTACGACAACCGTTCCCCGGCAACGGCGCCAGAAATGCTTGTTGGTATTTCTTAACGTATGCAGAAAAACTCCGCAAGCGCACAGAACTACCGCTGTAGCACTTCAACTAGAGTATTCAAGGTATCGTAATCCTCAGGGAATGAATGACTTAATTATTCCTAACGAGTTCTCCCAATAGACTAGAAGATTTAATATTAAGTAACAAGGTTTATCTTTAAACAAAGTATTTAATCTAAATGACTTTAGTTATGATTTACTTGCTTCAGGCTCTGGCTTAGACCTGGTCTGCCAAGTCCCTCCAGTGTAAAGCTCTACTCTGTAACTGGACGTGGGGGAATACAAGGGATGAACAGGGCTGTCACCACCTGCCACCTACTCCTCTACCGTGGATTACGCAGCAAACGAAGGTAATCTCTAGCCTAAACACCACGTCTACGCTATTAATTACTACTCTAGTAGTGCACCGGGTTGCCCCTATCTACTAGAATATCTGCTACAAGAACAGATGACGAACCCACAAGTAAATAATAACTAGAATCAAATGAATCAAACACTTGAAATAAAGATAAACACGGACCTTGTTCTCCAACTAGAACTCAGATCGTAGAGGTACAAGTAGAAGAAGCCGACAAGTCCGACTTATCTTCTTGAAGATGAACTAGAACTAGAACTAGAACTAGAACTAATTCAACTCTTCCCTCTCATTAATCATCAAGTCATCTTTGGATTAGAAGATATAGAACTCCACATTGTATCATTAGATTAGTAGCAAGAGAGGGAAGAGTTGAATTAGTTCTAGTTCTAGTTCTAGTTCTAGTTCATCTTCAAGAAGATAAGTCGGACTTGTCGGCTTCTTCTACTTGTACCTCTACGATCTGAGTTCTAGTTGGAGAACAAGGTCCGTGTTTATCTTTATTTCAAGTGTTTGATTCATTTGATTCTAGTTATTATTTACTTGTGGGTTCGTCATCTGTTCTTGTAGCAGATATTCTAGTAGATAGGGGCAACCCGGTGCACTACTAGAGTAGTAATTAATAGCGTAGACGTGGTGTTTAGGCTAGAGATTACCTTCGTTTGCTGCGTAATCCACGGTAGAGGAGTAGGTGGCAGGTGGTGACAGCCCTGTTCATCCCTTGTATTCCCCCACGTCCAGTTACAGAGTAGAGCTTTACACTGGAGGGACTTGGCAGACCAGGTCTAAGCCAGAGCCTGAAGCAAGTAAATCATAACTAAAGTCATTTAGATTAAATACTTTGTTTAAAGATAAACCTTGTTACTTAATATTAAATCTTCTAGTCTATTGGGAGAACTCGTTAGGAATAATTAAGTCATTCATTCCCTGAGGATTACGATACCTTGAATACTCTAGTTGAAGTGCTACAGCGGTAGTTCTGTGCGCTTGCGGAGTTTTTCTGCATACGTTAAGAAATACCAACAAGCATTTCTGGCGCCGTTGCCGGGGAACGGTTGTCGTAGTTATCTCCGAACCGAGTCCACCCGTGTATCATTTACCTTTTCTTTTCTTCTTTTCCTTTAAGTTTACACATGGAGCAACCATCCATCCAAAACCTTTTCGCTCCGAAGGGCGAGTTCCTAGAGCCACCACAATCATCTAAACCAATCATGGCCACTAGCTTTGAACTCCGCCCTAGCTTTATAGCCATAGTTCGGGAGCAATCCTTCTCAGGATTTGATTATGAAAATCCTTACCACCATTTATGGGAGTTTGAGCAACTCTGTGCATGTCTGACAATCGCAGGTATGTCGCAAGAAACACTTCGGTGGAAGTTGTTTCCCTTTTCTCTAGATGAGAGAGCGAAACAATGGTACACCCATAATGTAGGGAAGGTAGCTGGAGATTGGGAAGAACTAAGGAACATATTCTATCTTGTGTTTTTCCCTATATCTCGAATTGCTTCCTTGCGACAAGAGATACTTAGCTTCCGCCAAAATGAGAAGGAATCTATAGGTGCAGCCTGGGAAAGATTCCTAACTTTAGCACATTCTGGCCCAGACCTTTCCATCCCAAACCACGTTTTATTGCAACATTTCTGGTTGGGATTAACCAAGGAGTCTGCCCTATTCTTAGACATGTCTGCCGGAGGATTGTTCGCGCATAAACCACAGATGAAGGAGAAGCTCTTTTAGATCAAATCGCCGAGAATCCTCCACCTCTAGAACCACTCCGTGTAGAACCCAAACTAAAACCCGAGGAAGTTTCTTTGGCTGAGGCCGAACCATTGTCACCTTTAGAGAAACCCTCATCCAATCTGAAAACTCTGGAGGAAGGTTTCCAACCTTCAGATTTTCTGTTTTTCGAGGATGATCTTTTCAAAGATTTCAGCAATACCTCGAAACACTTTAGGCACGAAAAGCTTACACTTCCTTCGGAGAAAGTTTCCCCTAGAGCTGAACCATCAAAGGAATGGTTAATGGAAGTGAAATGTTTTTCCGAAGCAATTCGGATTCTTTCACCTTCCACGACCATGTCTTGTTCATTAAGGGGAACTGTCATAGAAACCCTACACAACCCCATGGTCGAGACCAATATCATGTCAGAATTCCTTGCAGAAACCCTTTTGGGCAAAATGCCGCTAGTCTCGACCAACAAACTCTTCAAAAATCTATCGGGACTAATCTTTGAGTGTTGTGGGATTGCCAGGTCCGTGCCGATCACAATTGACAAAACCG
Source organism: Tripidium arundinaceum (assembly GCA_030439765.1). Lineage (NCBI taxonomy): Eukaryota > Viridiplantae > Streptophyta > Magnoliopsida > Poales > Poaceae > Tripidium > Tripidium arundinaceum. The sequence continues at coordinate 9,882 of JAHUYU010000608.1, read as the reverse complement.
AGGTTCAATTGGACTTCCATATCTATGGCATCCTTGAATTCGATCTTCTTATAGGCTACCCTTTTGAAAAACTTTTTCAAGAAAAACCTTCCCATAGGAGCCTTAACAAAGAGTTTGGGAAAACTGCTTTCGCCAATCACCCAGAAACCCAATGGCGAAGCATAATCCCAACCATAACCTGTTCGAGGAGGTGAAGTTCATATCCCCATTCGTTTCACCTGAGCTTTCTTGTGAAACGGAACATCCATCATCACCCTCGCTCAAACTCAAGACTTGTCCCTCTGGCCATCCAAATGAAAACTTCTGTGCCATGGACAATCCTTTAGCACCAACTCTGGAGACCAAGAAGGATTCCACTTATGAGCATAAAAACTTCTCTTTCAAAATCCCTCAAGATTCATGCTTACTATTGGGGTCTCCAGAGTTCGTTTCACCTATGACCACGCGCTCTTTCGAGGATCCCAACCACCTCCTGATCCTCGTTTCCAAACTATTTAGGAGGATGGTTGTGGATGCTTTTGTTTACCATAAATATTGCAAATCTCGTAGTTGCACTGTGGTACTGGCCTTGCAGCTTAAAAGATAATGCTAAATGCTTGATGGTGAAGCTGGGAACTTCACCACCATTGATAGCTGCAAGATGAAGTTCCCACGGTCAAGCTTATGACCATAAACTAAGCACTGCCGGGAGATACCCCGGATTATCATAAAAATATATGTATATATATAATATATATAATGAACAAGTAAAAACAACTTCCTTTTTCAATAAAAAGCAAGAACTTGTTGTCAGGATTGTATGCACCTTCAGGTATTCTTGTTTGCTAACCCTTTCAGGTCAAGATCAAGAAGAACAGAGGACATACGATGCCTGAAAACATGAGAGCCGCATGATACGTTAATGATCTTTGGTGATGGAACACACTCAAAAGGAGAACCCAATCCTACACACTTGACTTTTACACGAAAGTCTAAGTGTGGGGGAGGATGGTGAGAGTCCCGAATTTCATACATACCAAAGACCATCCTACTAAAGAGAGAGAGAGAGAGAGAGAAGGAAGATTCTCCTCTCCGAAAGCATTTGCTTACCACCACAATCATGCAACCGTTGCAGCAACTTCGAAGCTCCAACCACATATGCTGCCAGTAAATATACTCAGGTAGGCAAAAGGTAATGTTCACCAACCCTTTTTACTCATGTTTGTCTCCATATGGATATATCTTGCTCATACAAGTCCATACTTCCCTTGTTTATGATTTATGCTCTGGTTTGGATGTTTTTACTAGTAGTACATCCATAGGTTTTTTTTTTAAATTAAGCATGGTGCTTAGGTTAAAATAGCCTTCCTTAATCAAATTTTGACATGGTGTTGAAATTTTGATTAATGAACTTGAGTTATTTTCATAAACGATGAAAGTAATTTTATAATGGAGATGAATCAAGGCTAGGTTTATTTTGCAAATTTTACTTTAGCCTTGTTTGAGTTAAACTAAAAAATGATAATAATAAAAAGTTGGGTGAACAAGTTTCTGATAAAAAAATAAATGAAAAGTTTTTATTATTATATTATTGTCTACACTTGTCTTTTGTATATTTTTGTGCAATTATTTAAAGACAGATAAAAAGACAAGTGTGGGGGAGACTGCACATCACTTCCAACAGGTAAAAGAATTTCAATTAAAAGAAACCTGAATTTAATATGTCTCCAATTTCACTCTATCTTTGAAATTAGAATTTGTATACTTTTTATTCCAATGCTGAATTTCCTAAACTTATGAGTAACTTTTATAGGGACCCCATTTTATCTAAGTAATTGAACTTTGAGATATAGTAGGATGATTTGAAACTTGTAAAGTCTTGAAAAGTACTTGGATTTCATTTTAAAATATAAAACCATGTTCCTCACTGATATAAATTCCTACTAGAGCCATATGATGTTTTTAGTATAAGAAACCATACTCATATGCTACTTGTATTTTCATTGAGCTTTGTCAAATTGTTGTGACCATTGTTGAGATTAATTTCATACACCCAAGATCAAGATCCATGTACACCCACAAATAAAGTGCTGACTCTTACACTAAGAGTTACGCAATCCACTTTGTTCATCTACTAAAAATGCTCCAATTATTGTGATTCTCTTTTTCTTTTGAAAGTGCTTCCGAGAATATGGGCTATTTTATTCTCACTGGCGGGCATCAAGGTACCCATTGTTTTCTCTCGGGGCGAGCATCATAGTGCCCATTGTTTTCTCTCTCTTTTTTTTATCATGCATCATGCTCTTTGGCATGCTTTCTTTTTTTTCTCATGCACTTTGGCATGTTTTCTTTACATAGCCCATATTCTTTTGGCACATGAATATTTTTTTAAGAGAATCACAATAATTGGAGCATTTTTAGTAGATGAACAAAGTGGATTGCGTAACTCTTAGTGTAAGAGTCAGCACTTTATTTGTGGGTGTACATGGATCTTGATCTTGGGTGTATGAAATTAATCTCAACAATGGTCACAACAATTTGACAAAGCTCAATGAAAATACAAGTAGCATATGAGTATGGTTTCTTATACTAAAAACATCATATGGCTCTAGTAGGAATTTATATCAGTGAGGAACATGGTTTTATATTTTAAAATGAAATCCAAGTACTTTTCAAGACTTTACAAGTTTCAAATCATCCTACTATATCTCAAAGTTCAATTACTTAGATAAAATGGGGTCCCTATAAAAGTTACTCATAAGTTTAGGAAATTCAGCATTGGAATAAAAAGTATACAAATTCTAATTTCAAAGATAGAGTGAAATTGGAGACATATTAAATTCAGGTTTCTTTTAATTGAAATTCTTTTACCTGTTGGAAGTGATGTGCAGTCTCCCCCACACTTGTCTTTTTATCTGTCTTTAAATAATTGCACAAAAATATACAAAAGACAAGTGTAGACAATAATATAATAATAAAAACTTTTCATTTATTTTTTTATCAGAAACTTGTTCACCCAACTTTTTATTATTATCATTTTTTAGTTTAACTCAAACAAGGCTAAAGTAAAATTTGCAAAATAAACCTAGCCTTGATTCATCTCCATTATAAAATTACTTTCATCGTTTATGAAAATAACTCAAGTTCATTAATCAAAATTTCAACACCATGTCAAAATTTGATTAAGGAAGGCTATTTTAACCTAAGCACCATGCTTAATTTAAAAAAAAAACCTATGGATGTACTACTAGTAAAAACATCCAAACCAGAGCATAAATCATAAACAAGGGAAGTATGGACTTGTATGAGCAAGATATATCCATATGGAGACAAACATGAGTAAAAAGGGTTGGTGAACATTACCTTTTGCCTACCTGAGTATATTTACTGGCAGCATATGTGGTTGGAGCTTCGAAGTTGCTGCAACGGTTGCATGATTGTGGTGGTAAGCAAATGCTTTCGGAGAGGAGAATCTTCCTTCTCTCTCTCTCTCTCTCTCTTTAGTAGGATGGTCTTTGGTATGTATGAAATTCGGGACTCTCACCATCCTCCCCCACACTTAGACTTTCGTGTAAAAGTCAAGTGTGTAGGATTGGGTTCTCCTTTTGAGTGTGTTCCATCACCAAAGATCATTAACGTATCATGCGGCTCTCATGTTTTCAGGCATCGTATGTCCTCTGTTCTTCTTGATCTTGACCTGAAAGGGTTAGCAAACAAGAATACCTGAAGGTGCATACAATCCTGACAACAAGTTCTTGCTTTTTATTGAAAAAGGAAGTTGTTTTTACTTGTTCATTATATATATTATATATATACATATATTTTTATGATAATCCGGGGTATCTCCCGGCAGTGCTTAGTTTATGGTCATAAGCTTGACCGTGGGAACTTCATCTTGCAGCTATCAATGGTGGTGAAGTTCCCAGCTTCACCATCAAGCATTTAGCATTATCTTTTAAGCTGCAAGGCCAGTACCACAGTGCAACTACGAGATTTGCAATATTTATGGTAAACAAAAGCATCCACAACCATCCTCCTAAATAGTTTGGAAACGAGGATCAGGAGGTGGTTGGGATCCTCGAAAGAGCGCGTGGTCATAGGTGAAACGAACTCTGGAGACCCCAATAGTAAGCATGAATCTTGAGGGATTTTGAAAGAGAAGTTTTTATGCTCATAAGTGGAATCCTTCTTGGTCTCCAGAGTTGGTGCTAAAGGATTGTCCATGGCACAGAAGTTTTCATTTGGATGGCCAGAGGGACAAGTCTTGAGTTTGAGCGAGGGTGATGATGGATGTTCCGTTTCACAAGAAAGCTCAGGTGAAACGAATGGGGATATGAACTTCACCTCCTCGAACAGGTTATGGTTGGGATTATGCTTCGCCATTGGGTTTCTGGGTGATTGGCGAAAGCAGTTTTCCCAAACTCTTTGTTAAGGCTCCTATGGGAAGGTTTTTCTTGAAAAAGTTTTTCAAAAGGGTAGCCTATAAGAAGATCGAATTCAAGGATGCCATAGATATGGAAGTCCAATTGAACCTCGGTTTTGTCAATTGTGATCGGCACGGACCTGGCAATCCCACAACACTCAAAGATTAGTCCCGATAGATTTTTGAAGAGTTTGTTGGTCGAGACTAGCGGCATTTTGCCCAAAAGGGTTTCTGCAAGGAATTCTGACATGATATTGGTCTCGACCATGGGGTTGTGTAGGGTTTCTATGACAGTTCCCCTTAATGAACAAGACATGGTCGTGGAAGGTGAAAGAATCCGAATTGCTTCGGAAAAACATTTCACTTCCATTAACCATTCCTTTGATGGTTCAGCTCTAGGGGAAACTTTCTCCGAAGGAAGTGTAAGCTTTTCGTGCCTAAAGTGTTTCGAGGTATTGCTGAAATCTTTGAAAAGATCATCCTCGAAAAACAGAAAATCTGAAGGTTGGAAACCTTCCTCCAGAGTTTTCAGATTGGATGAGGGTTTCTCTAAAGGTGACAATGGTTCGGCCTCAGCCAAAGAAACTTCCTCGGGTTTTAGTTTGGGTTCTACACGGAGTGGTTCTAGAGGTGGAGGATTCTCGGCGATTTGATCTAAAAGAGCTTCTCCTTCATCTGTGGTTTTATGCGCGAACAATCCTCCGGCAGACATGTCTAAGAATAGGGCAGACTCCTTGGTTAATCCCAACCAGAAATGTTGCAATAAAACGTGGTTTGGGATGGAAAGGTCTGGGCCAGAATGTGCTAAAGTTAGGAATCTTTCCCAGGCTGCACCTATAGATTCCTTCTCATTTTGGCGGAAGCTAAGTATCTCTTGTCGCAAGGAAGCAATTCGAGATATAGGGAAAAACACAAGATAGAATATGTTCCTTAGTTCTTCCCAATCTCCAGCTACCTTCCCTACATTATGGGTGTACCATTGTTTCGCTCTCTCATCTAGAGAAAAGGGAAACAACTTCCACCGAAGTGTTTCTTGCGACATACCTGCGATTGTCAGACATGCACAGAGTTGCTCAAACTCCCATAAATGGTGGTAAGGATTTTCATAATCAAATCCTGAGAAGGATTGCTCCCGAACTATGGCTATAAAGCTAGGGCGGAGTTCAAAGCTAGTGGCCATGATTGGTTTAGATGATTGTGGTGGCTCTAGGAACTCGCCCTTCGGAGCGAAAAGGTTTTGGATGGATGGTTGCTCCATGTGTAAACTTAAAGGAAAAGAAGAAAAGAAAAGGTAAATGATACACGGGTGGACTCGGTTCGGAGATAACTACGACAACCGTTCCCCGGCAACGGCGCCAGAAATGCTTGTTGGTATTTCTTAACGTATGCAGAAAAACTCCGCAAGCGCACAGAACTACCGCTGTAGCACTTCAACTAGAGTATTCAAGGTATCGTAATCCTCAGGGAATGAATGACTTAATTATTCCTAACGAGTTCTCCCAATAGACTAGAAGATTTAATATTAAGTAACAAGGTTTATCTTTAAACAAAGTATTTAATCTAAATGACTTTAGTTATGATTTACTTGCTTCAGGCTCTGGCTTAGACCTGGTCTGCCAAGTCCCTCCAGTGTAAAGCTCTACTCTGTAACTGGACGTGGGGGAATACAAGGGATGAACAGGGCTGTCACCACCTGCCACCTACTCCTCTACCGTGGATTACGCAGCAAACGAAGGTAATCTCTAGCCTAAACACCACGTCTACGCTATTAATTACTACTCTAGTAGTGCACCGGGTTGCCCCTATCTACTAGAATATCTGCTACAAGAACAGATGACGAACCCACAAGTAAATAATAACTAGAATCAAATGAATCAAACACTTGAAATAAAGATAAACACGGACCTTGTTCTCCAACTAGAACTCAGATCGTAGAGGTACAAGTAGAAGAAGCCGACAAGTCCGACTTATCTTCTTGAAGATGAACTAGAACTAGAACTAGAACTAGAACTAATTCAACTCTTCCCTCTCTTGCTACTAATCTAATGATACAATGTGGAGTTCTATATCTTCTAATCCAAAGATGACTTGATGATTAATGAGAGGGAAGAGGTCCTCCTTTTACAGGTGGAGAAGAGGGGGCTAATTGCAAGATGCATACTCCCATCATGGAAAGTAACAAACCGCCCTCAAACCGACCTGAAGATGCAATGAATTTGGCCAATCACCTACATAACCGCCTTCGCAATGTCGGTGAGAGCTGGCCCACCAAAGATGGGCCTGAGACGTGTCACCAAGGGTGCGGCCGCACCAGGAGGTCGGCCGCACCCTAAAGGTGTCGTTTTGGCCCAATCTTTGTTCTGTAGGCCTCTAGGACTGCATGGGCCACTCCTGCAAACTTTGGCCTTATTTGGAGCACGTTTGCTTTGTGTTTTGGGCCTTTTTCTCTCCATTACAGGGCCCTGAATTGCCTGGTAGGTGGGCCTTCTCCCCCTAAGCTCGTGTCTGGTGATATTATGCCTTGTCTTTTGCGTATTCGGGTGCATTTTCCTTGTTATTTCGACATGTCCTCCTGTAAATGGTAAAACACCAAAACTCATGGAAATCGTTAGTTCTAAAGCCCTATATCTAAGTTTGGTGTTTAATTGGGAGGATTTTATGCGGGAAATGGCGGTTAAATTTAGACATTAGTAACCGTCAACAGGTATGAGTTTTGATTTGACTAATGAGGACTCCTCAACACTTGCCATGACTTTTTCCTAGAGGGATTTGGTTCTTATGACGGAAGAAGTGTGTTTGGCTATGAAGTGCTCAAGAAATTTGACTTGTTCCGTCATAGTTTTGTGTGTAAAATGACCTCCGGCAGTCACATCTAGGCATAGGTCAGCATCTATGTCAAGACTCAAACAAAAGAGACGCAACAATACACCATCGGGTAAAGACAAGTCTGGGCCAGCATGTATTAACATCATAAACCTGGCCCAGGCTGCACCTATAGACTCCTTCTCATACTGCTTGTTGGTATTTCTTAACGCATACAGAAATGATCCGCAAGCGCACGGAAGTACCGTTGTAGCACTTCACCCGGAGGTATTCAGGGTATCGTATTTTCCACAGGGAACGGAGGTACTCTTCTAGCTAATTCGTCCAAGGACAACACAAGGGTAGAGTTGGTAGAGGTTGAGATGGATTCCTACGGTTTTAAGGTCTATGGATAGATAAACTCTACTTTTACCTACTTGCTTCGGGCACCGGCTTATACTTGGTCTGCCAAGTACCTCCGGCCTGTAGCTCTACGCCGAACCCGAACGTGGGGGATTACAAGGGACGAACAGGGCTGTCACCACCTGCCGCCTACCCCTCAACCGTGGGGAATGAGGCAAACGAAGGTAGACTCTAGCCTAGACACCACGTCTACGCTATCGACTACTACTCTAGCATCGTAAAGGGTGATCCATCTTTATCAGGAGCCCTCTACTAGAGTATCCGCCATAGGGACGGACGATGAACCCGCAAGCAAATAAGAGTAAAGCTTAACTAGACAAAGACTTAATTCCATAAGAATCCTGAACACTCACTCAGCGAAATAGCCCATTGAGGTACAGGTGCTCGTCGAGGTACAAGTTGGGGAGACACCGACAAGCCCGGCGCTTCCCCGTATTCTCCCTCACATCTCGCCCTCTCCAAGTCTACTAGCTAGCTAGGGCCTAAGCCCCTTTGGAGTGGTGCTCTTGTGGTGTAGCTCTTTTCCTTGAGGTGTTGTTGTTGAAGGGTAGCTCCTCCTCTTCTTATATAGTGGAGTGAGGTCGGTTTGGCATAGGAAATTAGGAAACTTGTGTACACCGCCTCTACATGTCAGCATGCAACCGCCAGAGAAGGGTGGGCCCGAGAGGAGCCAGTGGTGGTGCGGCCGCACCATGACCCTGGCCTGCTCCGCTTGCCACCGCCTAGCTCTGGTGGGCCTCTAGTTGGGCCACGGTTGCTTCCACGTAGGTTTTCTACCCAGGTTTTGCATGAAAGTGGGCTTTTGCTTGATTCCTTTGTGTATGATCTACGTTACGCTTTCTCTGCTGGCGTATTTCGATTCTAATTCCACTGTACTTCAGTATAGTCTCTGAGCGGGCCTTGATTTGCCTAGCGTTGGGCCTTCTCCTCTTGGGCTCATATTGGATGATGCTTTTGATGTGTACATTGTACACTTTTGAGCCCATTTTTGGTGGTTTCCATAAATGCTCTCCTGTAAATGATGAATCACCAAAACTAGTGGAACTTGTTAGTTATAAGACATAATTCTAAGTTTGGTGTTCATTTTAGCGGATTTTATGTGAGAGTTGGTGGTTAGGAAAAGGAGTTAAGGACCGCCAACAAACTCCCCCACACTTAGCCCTTTGCTCGTCCTCGAGCAAAGCTCAGAGATGAAAGTAAGCATGAGCATAACATCTTTAAGACATATGGCTTACATGAAGGTTATTCCAATACATTCTTTACACGAGTGGGATATGTGGCGTTAGCTAACATGTTTCCTTGGGTTGTTGAAAGGTGGAACAGCTCTGAAACAAAGTTATGTTCCCAAATTCACATCTTAGCAACTTGGAGTTTTGAAAGTTTTTCTCAAGAAAAAGCATAGTTCATTGTATACTCCTCAAATGGCACTCTCTAAAAGATAATGATCTCTTTCTAAATATGTGGTTTAGAAAAAAAAGAGACATGGGCTATGCGAAAGTTTTTTTTTAAAAAAATTTGGACACATGAAGGTCCAAGTAAAAAAAAGATGAGCACATGAAGGCTCATGTACTGAAACAAAAAAAAAGAGAGAGAAAAGAAAAAAAAGAGATAGCCATGTCTCAAAATAATAAGTTATAGAGAGATATCATTTTACAAAAGGAGTATATTCTTACCATCTTCCACACACACGCACGTCTTGATCTAAGAGCATGGCACTTCTCTCCTTGGATCCTTGGTTTGACTTTACAATATATGCAATACAAGTATGCTATCTTGTTTATCCCTACCTAAAGCTCCACATAAAGCCTTTTAGAAGTAGGAGATAGCAAAAGAAGGCAAAACTTTGCTATGCCTTGGTAAGGGTTTATACACCATTGAGTGATTTGAGAGTGCCATTTGAGGAGTATACAATGAACTATGCTTTTTCTTGAGAAAAACTTTCAAAACTCCAAGTTGCTAAGATGTGAATTTGGGAACATAACTTTGTTTCAGAGCTGTTCCACCTTTCAACAACCCAAGGAAACATGTTAGCTAACGCCACATATCCCACTCGTGTAAAGAATGTATTGGAATAACCTTCATGTAAGCCATATGTCTTAAAGATGTTATGCTCATGCTTACTTTCATCTCTGAGCTTTGCTCGAGGACGAGCAAAGGGCTAAGTGTGGGGGAGTTTGTTGGCGGTCCTTAACTCCTTTTCCTAACCACCAACTCTCACATAAAATCCGCTAAAATGAACACCAAAACTAGTGGAA
>JAHUYU010001869.1:0-19455 GCA_030439765.1 Tripidium arundinaceum | reverse complement strand
CCCCTTGACGTTATAATTTACTAAAACTAGAATACACCCCACCCAAAGTGCACGGATCCAGGATCATACCACGTATCTCTGAAGGGGGGCTCTCTGTGGCTGCGTCTCGCGCATAGTCGCCTCTTCGTATTCGTCGGCGACGATGTCGTCCTCGGAGTCCGCGGGAAGTTCTCCCCCCCTTGTACGGCTGCCTCACATGCACACGGGTCGACCTGTGAAGCCACCGTAGGTACTCGTTTATGTATGCAGGCCAGACAATTGTCAATGATGTCCAACGAAGCAGCGTTTCAACTACACGATTGCAGAAACAAAGGGTGAGGCGCGCTTGAGACATTTGTGCACGTAAGCAACACGTTCAAAATATCCTATAATGTTCTATAGGTTCCTAAGGTTGTCCCAAATAATATGAGTCCACACATGTGTTTGCAGAAAATGAGCAGGAGTTTGAGGAAGCTAGCCCAGAAGTTGAGCTGTATGGACACTCCGTGGGAGCCGCCAGCAAACCCTCCGCGTTCCCAGAGCACAGCTTCGGCTTCTCTGAGGACTCCTGCAGGCTCTTCGGACCCCGTCACGGGGTCCACCTCCGGCGCGCGTACACCACCACACCTCCCCGACAAGGCCCCAGTTGAGGTAGAGGACGACGAGGACGACGACTTAGAGTCGTCCGACGAGGACGAGGCACCGGGCTTCGGCATACCCCAGCACAGCCACCCTACGCAGCAGGGCCCTTCCCACCTCGGTCCTTTCCAGCAGGGCTTCTTCCAGCAGGGTCCTATGCAGCAGGGCTTTTCCCAGCCAGTCTCGTACCAGCAGGGCTCTATCCACCTCGGTCCTTTCCAGCAGGGCAACTTTCAGAACGTACCTTTCCAGCAAAGCCCCTACCAGCATAGCCCGTACCAGCCTAGCCCGTACCAGCACACCCCATACCAGCACGTCCCGTGCCAGCCCAGCCCGTACCAGCACACCCCGTACCAGCACGTCCCGTCCCAGCACACCCCGGTGGACCCTTCACAGCACCAGGAGATTGGCATGTCGCAGCTCTTTGATGCCCCGTTTGGAACTCAAGGAGACGAACAGGTAAAACTAAATAAACAAATTTTCTTATTTGCCTAACCCATGTTACGTAAAAATACCACAATCTAACACCGATTTGTCTTTTATCTTAGCAGGGGCCGACCTATGTATAGGGGACCAGCCATGCGCAGGGGCAAGGACGACAGCACCGTCATCGGGACCACACGGACGTTGGCTACACCCCCAACGTGGTGCCTACCAATCCGAAGAGACGGAGGCGGCTGAGGGAGCCTTACACTCCTGGGACATAGAGTGCATGTAGACTTGGTCATTTTCATTGCAGGATGAAGTTGGAGACCCTTTGTTGCACTCTATGTCGCCATTTATGTATCCAAGTCATTTGTTGAACTTATGTGTCCTAGCAGTGTGTCAAAATAATTTGCAACTACATGTATTTGGAACTAATGGATTTGAGCTTGTAATATGATATTTTATGTGTTCCAGTGAACTTGTAATGTGCAACTTATAATGTGCTTTGATCGGTAACCTCGACCACATGTACTTGTTTATAATACTAGGTCATGTTGGAAAGTCACATGTTGGAAATAAAATACTTGCACGATCGAGGATAACAGTAGGCACATGATACACACTTATTACAAGGTTCAACAGTTGCACTACCACTTGCTCCAACATAAACATAGTTCAAACTCAAACACTGATATTAACGAACTAAACAATGATATGTTGCAAACTAAACCTAACATGCCTAATAATGGTACCACATATTGAACTGAGTTGCACCTTCCCCATAGTAACCTCCTATTGACGGCGGCGGCGGTGGTGGTGGCGGAGAAGGAGGCCCGTGCTTCTTATGGTACGGGCACTGGCAGTATGGATTGTTGCATACTGGCTCCTCTGCATCGTTGATGTTGTTGTCCTCTGACATGTCCCTATTACCACTTCCAGGGCCATACTCTAGATCAAAGATGCGTCCCTGTAGATATGTGATGTATTGTTGATGGGGATAGATAGGAGGAGGATCGACCCATCGAGTGAACCCACAATTTTCTGGACAGCTTGAATCCTAAAAATGCATCTACCAATAAGTACTTCTACAAACCAAATGCAAATCAGAAAAAATGAGAGTTAAAAGGAAATACAAATCCTCGCGGGTATCTGAAGAAACGACGGCCTCCACCGTCACAGTCGTTGTACATCTGCACGACGCAATCCTCACTGTGGCGACATTTTGGCCAATCTTCCGTGCGGTTGTCGTATGATCTAAGAGGTCTCTCGCGGGTGAAGTCACTCTTACTCTCCAAAGGAAATTGTTCTATAGGTTCCTCAAAAGAATCAGGACCCAGAGAACCCTCCCACACAATCGGATGTCCCTTCCTCACTCCCTTTCCTCTACCTCTGCTCGACGAACTTCCGCCCGACATTTGAACTACGGCCGTGTGATGGCCGTGAGGGGGGGAGAGGGGGCGCGGCGCCGAAACGACGAATGACAACAGCTCAAGAGGAGAAGAGAATAAAATGCGTCCTGCGCCTGCCGCTCCTTGATCTGAGGAGCGGCAATTGTGCTGACCTGGCATCGCTGACACCTGGACTGGGGCTGCCGCTCCCCCCTGGAGGAGCGGCAGGCTTGCCGCTCCCTGATCTGGGGAGCGGCAGCCTTGCCGCTCCTCCAGGGGGGAGCGGCAGCCCCAGTCCAGGTGTCAAACCATGCCAGGTCAGCACAATTGCCGCTCCTCCACGTGGGAAGCGGCAAAGTTCAAATGCCGCTCCCTCGCGTGGGGAGCGGCCAAAAGTGTTAGATATAAAAAAAAATTCGGTGCTAAAATTAAAAATAGTTTTTAAAAAGAGTTAAAAATAAAAAAAAATCGCTGCTTTTAGGTTCCTAACCTTTTTTATTTGAGGGAGTAGCTAGTAAGAGCCCGCTAATAGCTTTTCATTATGTTATTCACTAAAGCTGATTTTAACAGCTAACTACTTCCAAAAATAAAAGCACTTCTGAGTTTCAAATTTTGTCCTAAAATAAAAGCACTTCTAGCGTGGGACTAAGGTAACATGTGAACCAGCGTGGGACCAAGACAATAAAAATATTGTGTCAACAAAAAAAAAATCCAACGGAGGTTCATGGCGCGTGGCCGCCAGAGTTGGACTAGAACTTTCTATACTATTCTTGGCCACATCCTAAGCGTAGAAGTGTAATTTGTCAACTACAGTATTTTGTCCATTTAAATCCTAAATGTGTTTTTATGGGAGAGAGGGAGTATTAGATTAAAGGATTCGAACAACATCACAACAAGATCTTAGTGTACCAGTGGGACGGCGCGGCCGCACGGGGCTGCCCTTTAGCACCATGTTTAATGGTAAAACGGCACTGTTAGCGCTCGGACGCCCGCGGCTGTAGTCCGTTTTCGTGTGTCCACGTGTGGGCCTGAGCCGTCCGGACGTCGCTCGCCCATGCCTGCGCCTTGCGCACCCACGGGGGGCCGGCCCGCGCCGCCGAAACATCACCCGCGCCGCGCGTCCTAGGGACCACTCGCCCACTCCTGCTTAATCCCATATGAAACACCCAATCTACTTGTGAAACATCTAGATGCAAGTGTTGCAGACGCATATTTCAACTGTTTCATCTGTCTTTTTTTGTATGTTATAAGTGTTGCATCTAGATGTTTCACAAGTAGATTGGGTGTTTCATATGGGATTAAGCAGGAGTGGGCGAGTGGTCCCCTAGGACGCGCGGCGCGGGTGATGTTTCGGCGGCGCGGGCCGGCCCCCCGTGGGTGCGCAAGGCGCAGGCATGGGCGAGCGACGTCCGGACGGCTCAGGCCCACACGTGGACACACGAAAACGGACTACAGCCGCGGGCGTCCGAGCGCTAACAGTGCCGTTTTACCATTAAACATGGTGCTAAAGGGCAGCCCCGTGCGGCCGCGCCGTCCCACTGGTACACTAAGATCTTGTTGTGATGTTGTTCGAATCCTTTAATCTAATACTCCCTCTCTCCCATAAAAACACATTTAGGATTTAAATGGACAAAATACTGTAGTTGACAAATTACACTTCTACGCTTAGGATGTGGCCAAGAATAGTATAGAAAGTTCTAGTCCAACTCTGGCGGCCACGCGCCATGAACCTCCGTTGGATTTTTTTTTTGTTGACACAATATTTTTATTGTCTTGGTCCCACGCTGGTTCACATGTTACCTTAGTCCCACGCTAGAAGTGCTTTTATTTTAGGACAAAATTTGAAACTCAGAAGTGCTTTTATTTTTGGAAGTAGTTAGCTGTTAAAATCAGCTTTAGTGAATAACATAATGAAAAGCTATTAGCGGGCTCTTACTAGCTACTCCCTCAAATAAAAAAGGTTAGGAACCTAAAAGCAGCGATTTTTTTTTATTTTTAACTCTTTTAAAAACTATTTTTAATTTTAGCACCGAATTTTTTTTTATATCTAACACTTTTGGCCGCTCCCCACGCGAGGGAGCGGCATTTGAACTTTGCCGCTTCCCACGTGGAGGAGCGGCAATTGTGCTGACCTGGCATGGTTTGACACCTGGACTGGGGCTGCCGCTCCCCCCTGGAGGAGCGGCAAGGCTGCCGCTCCCCAGATCAGGGAGCGGCAAGCCTGCCGCTCCTCCAGGGGGGAGCGGCAGCCCCAGTCCAGGTGTCAGCGATGCCAGGTCAGCACAATTGCCGCTCCTCAGATCAAGGAGCGGCAGGCGCAGGACGCATTTTATTCTCTTCTCCTCTTGAGCTGTTGTCATTCGTCGTTTCGGCGCCGCGCCCCCTCTCCCCCCCTCACGGCCATCACACGGCCGTAGTTCAAATGTCGGGCGGAAGTTCGTCGAGCAGAGGTAGAGGAAAGGGAGTGAGGAAGGGACATCCGATTGTGTGGGAGGGTTCTCTGGGTCCTGATTCTTTTGAGGAACCTATAGAACAATTTCCTTTGGAGAGTAAGAGTGACTTCACCCGCGAGAGACCTCTTAGATCATACGACAACCGCACGGAAGATTGGCCAAAATGTCGCCACAGTGAGGATTGCGTCGTGCAGATGTACAACGACTGTGACGGTGGAGGCCGTCGTTTCTTCAGATACCCGCGAGGATTTGTATTTCCTTTTAACTCTCATTTTTTCTGATTTGCATTTGGTTTGTAGAAGTACTTATTGGTAGATGCATTTTTAGGATTCAAGCTGTCCAGAAAATTGTGGGTTCACTCGATGGGTCGATCCTCCTCCTATCTATCCCCATCAACAATACATCACATATCTACAGGGACGCATCTTTGATCTAGAGTATGGCCCTGGAAGTGGTAATAGGGACATGTCAGAGGACAACAACATCAACGATGCAGAGGAGCCAGTATGCAACAATCCATACTGCCAGTGCCCGTACCATAAGAAGCACGGGCCTCCTTCTCCGCCACCACCACCGCCGCCGCCGTCAATAGGAGGTTACTATGGGGAAGGTGCAACTCAGTTCAATATGTGGTACCATTATTAGGCATGTTAGGTTTAGTTTGCAACATATCATTGTTTAGTTCGTTAATATCAGTGTTTGAGTTTGAACTATGTTTATGTTGGAGCAAGTGGTAGTGCAACTGTTGAACCTTGTAATAAGTGTGTATCATGTGCCTACTGTTATCCTCGATCGTGCAAGTATTTTATTTCCAACATGTGACTTTCCAACATGACCTAGTATTATAAACAAGTACATGTGGTCGAGGTTACCGATCAAAGCACATTATAAGTTGCACATTACAAGTTCACTGGAACACATAAAATATCATATTACAAGCTCAAATCCATTAGTTCCAAATACATGTAGTTGCAAATTATTTTGACACACTGCTAGGACACATAAGTTCAACAAATGACTTGGATACATAAATGGCGACATAGAGTGCAACAAAGGGTCTCCAACTTCATCCTGCAATGAAAATGACCAAGTCTACATGCACTCTATGTCCCAGGAGTGTAAGGCTCCCTCAGCCGCCTCCGTCTCTTCGGATTGGTAGGCACCACGTTGGGGGTGTAGCCAACGTCCGTGTGGTCCCGATGACGGTGCTGTCGTCCTTGCCCCTGCGCATGGCTGGTCCCCTATACATAGGTCGGCCCCTGCTAAGATAAAAGACAAATCGGTGTTAGATTGTGGTATTTTTACGTAACATGGGTTAGGCAAATAAGAAAATTTGTTTATTTAGTTTTACCTGTTCGTCTCCTTGAGTTCCAAACGGGGCATCAAAGAGCTGCGACATGCCAATCTCCTGGTGCTGTGAAGGGTCCACCGGGGTGTGCTGGGACGGGACGTGCTGGTACGGGGTGTGCTGGTACGGGCTGGGCTGGCACGGGACGTGCTGGTATGGGGTGTGCTGGTACGGGCTAGGCTGGTACGGGCTATGCTGGTAGGGGCTTTGCTGGAAAGGTACGTTCTGAAAGTTGCCCTGCTGGAAAGGACCGAGGTGGATAGAGCCCTGCTGGTACGAGACTGGCTGGGAAAAGCCCTGCTGCATAGGACCCTGCTGGAAGAAGCCCTGCTGGAAAGGACCGAGGTGGGAAGGGCCCTGCTGCGTAGGGTGGCTGTGCTGGGGTATGCCGAAGCCCGGTGCCTCGTCCTCGTCGGACGACTCTAAGTCGTCGTCCTCGTCGTCCTCTACCTCAACTGGGGCCTTGTCGGGGAGGTGTGGTGGTGTACGCGCGCCGGAGGTGGACCCCGTGACGGGGTCCGAAGAGCCTGCAGGAGTCCTCAGAGAAGCCGAAGCTGTGCTCTGGGAACGCGGAGGGTTTGCTGGCGGCTCCCACGGAGTGTCCATACAGCTCAACTTCTGGGCTAGCTTCCTCAAACTCCTGCTCATTTTCTGCAAACACATGTGTGGACTCATATTATTTGGGACAACCTTAGGAACCTATAGAACATTATAGGATATTTTGAACGTGTTGCTTACGTGCACAAATGTCTCAAGCGCGCCTCACCCTTTGTTTCTGCAATCGTGTAGTTGAAACGCTGCTTCGTTGGACATCATTGACAATTGTCTGGCCTGCATACATAAACGAGTACCTACGGTGGCTTCACAGGTCGACCCGTGTGCATGTGAGGCAGCCGTACAAGGGGGGGAGAACTTCCCGCGGACTCCGAGGACGACATCGTCGCCGACGAATACGAAGAGGCGACTATGCGCGAGACGCAGCCACAGAGAGCCCCCCTTCAGAGATACGTGGTATGATCCTGGATCCGTGCACTTTGGGTGGGGTGTATTCTAGTTTTAGTAAATTATAACGTCAAGGTGAAATCTCGTTTATGTATGCAGGCCAGACAATTGTCAATGATGTCCAACGAAGCAGCGTTTCAACTACACGATTGCAGAAACAAAGGGTGAGGCGCGCTTGAGACATTTGTGCACGTAAGCAACACGTTCAAAATATCCTATAATGTTCTATAGGTTCCTAAGGTTGTCCCAAATAATATGAGTCCACACATGTGTTTGCAGAAAATGAGCAGGAGTTTGAGGAAGCTAGCCCAGAAGTTGAGCTGTATGGACACTCCGTGGGAGCCGCCAGCAAACCCTCCGCGTTCCCAGAGCACAGCTTCGGCTTCTCTGAGGACTCCTGCAGGCTCTTCGGACCCCGTCACGGGGTCCACCTCCGGCGCGCGTACACCACCACACCTCCCCGACAAGGCCCCAGTTGAGGTAGAGGACGACGAGGACGACGACTTAGAGTCGTCCGACGAGGACGAGGCACCGGGCTTCGGCATACCCCAGCACAGCCACCCTACGCAGCAGGGCCCTTCCCACCTCGGTCCTTTCCAGCAGGGCTTCTTCCAGCAGGGTCCTATGCAGCAGGGCTTTTCCCAGCCAGTCTCGTACCAGCAGGGCTCTATCCACCTCGGTCCTTTCCAGCAGGGCAACTTTCAGAACGTACCTTTCCAGCAAAGCCCCTACCAGCATAGCCCGTACCAGCCTAGCCCGTACCAGCACACCCCATACCAGCACGTCCCGTGCCAGCCCAGCCCGTACCAGCACACCCCGTACCAGCACGTCCCGTCCCAGCACACCCCGGTGGACCCTTCACAGCACCAGGAGATTGGCATGTCGCAGCTCTTTGATGCCCCGTTTGGAACTCAAGGAGACGAACAGGTAAAACTAAATAAACAAATTTTCTTATTTGCCTAACCCATGTTACGTAAAAATACCACAATCTAACACCGATTTGTCTTTTATCTTAGCAGGGGCCGACCTATGTATAGGGGACCAGCCATGCGCAGGGGCAAGGACGACAGCACCGTCATCGGGACCACACGGACGTTGGCTACACCCCCAACGTGGTGCCTACCAATCCGAAGAGACGGAGGCGGCTGAGGGAGCCTTACACTCCTGGGACATAGAGTGCATGTAGACTTGGTCATTTTCATTGCAGGATGAAGTTGGAGACCCTTTGTTGCACTCTATGTCGCCATTTATGTATCCAAGTCATTTGTTGAACTTATGTGTCCTAGCAGTGTGTCAAAATAATTTGCAACTACATGTATTTGGAACTAATGGATTTGAGCTTGTAATATGATATTTTATGTGTTCCAGTGAACTTGTAATGTGCAACTTATAATGTGCTTTGATCGGTAACCTCGACCACATGTACTTGTTTATAATACTAGGTCATGTTGGAAAGTCACATGTTGGAAATAAAATACTTGCACGATCGAGGATAACAGTAGGCACATGATACACACTTATTACAAGGTTCAACAGTTGCACTACCACTTGCTCCAACATAAACATAGTTCAAACTCAAACACTGATATTAACGAACTAAACAATGATATGTTGCAAACTAAACCTAACATGCCTAATAATGGTACCACATATTGAACTGAGTTGCACCTTCCCCATAGTAACCTCCTATTGACGGCGGCGGCGGTGGTGGTGGCGGAGAAGGAGGCCCGTGCTTCTTATGGTACGGGCACTGGCAGTATGGATTGTTGCATACTGGCTCCTCTGCATCGTTGATGTTGTTGTCCTCTGACATGTCCCTATTACCACTTCCAGGGCCATACTCTAGATCAAAGATGCGTCCCTGTAGATATGTGATGTATTGTTGATGGGGATAGATAGGAGGAGGATCGACCCATCGAGTGAACCCACAATTTTCTGGACAGCTTGAATCCTAAAAATGCATCTACCAATAAGTACTTCTACAAACCAAATGCAAATCAGAAAAAATGAGAGTTAAAAGGAAATACAAATCCTCGCGGGTATCTGAAGAAACGACGGCCTCCACCGTCACAGTCGTTGTACATCTGCACGACGCAATCCTCACTGTGGCGACATTTTGGCCAATCTTCCGTGCGGTTGTCGTATGATCTAAGAGGTCTCTCGCGGGTGAAGTCACTCTTACTCTCCAAAGGAAATTGTTCTATAGGTTCCTCAAAAGAATCAGGACCCAGAGAACCCTCCCACACAATCGGATGTCCCTTCCTCACTCCCTTTCCTCTACCTCTGCTCGACGAACTTCCGCCCGACATTTGAACTACGGCCGTGTGATGGCCGTGAGGGGGGGGAGAGGGGGCGCGGCGCCGAAACGACGAATGACAACAGCTCAAGAGGAGAAGAGAATAAAATGCGTCCTGCGCCTGCCGCTCCTTGATCTGAGGAGCGGCAATTGTGCTGACCTGGCATCGCTGACACCTGGACTGGGGCTGCCGCTCCCCCCTGGAGGAGCGGCAGGCTTGCCGCTCCCTGATCTGGGGAGCGGCAGCCTTGCCGCTCCTCCAGGGGGGAGCGGCAGCCCCAGTCCAGGTGTCAAACCATGCCAGGTCAGCACAATTGCCGCTCCTCCACGTGGGAAGCGGCAAAGTTCAAATGCCGCTCCCTCGCGTGGGGAGCGGCCAAAAGTGTTAGATATAAAAAAAAATTCGGTGCTAAAATTAAAAATAGTTTTTAAAAAGAGTTAAAAATAAAAAAAAATCGCTGCTTTTAGGTTCCTAACCTTTTTTATTTGAGGGAGTAGCTAGTAAGAGCCCGCTAATAGCTTTTCATTATGTTATTCACTAAAGCTGATTTTAACAGCTAACTACTTCCAAAAATAAAAGCACTTCTGAGTTTCAAATTTTGTCCTAAAATAAAAGCACTTCTAGCGTGGGACTAAGGTAACATGTGAACCAGCGTGGGACCAAGACAATAAAAATATTGTGTCAACAAAAAAAAAATCCAACGGAGGTTCATGGCGCGTGGCCGCCAGAGTTGGACTAGAACTTTCTATACTATTCTTGGCCACATCCTAAGCGTAGAAGTGTAATTTGTCAACTACAGTATTTTGTCCATTTAAATCCTAAATGTGTTTTTATGGGAGAGAGGGAGTATTAGATTAAAGGATTCGAACAACATCACAACAAGATCTTAGTGTACCAGTGGGACGGCGCGGCCGCACGGGGCTGCCCTTTAGCACCATGTTTAATGGTAAAACGGCACTGTTAGCGCTCGGACGCCCGCGGCTGTAGTCCGTTTTCGTGTGTCCACGTGTGGGCCTGAGCCGTCCGGACGTCGCTCGCCCATGCCTGCGCCTTGCGCACCCACGGGGGGCCGGCCCGCGCCGCCGAAACATCACCCGCGCCGCGCGTCCTAGGGGACCACTCGCCCACTCCTGCTTAATCCCATATGAAACACCCAATCTACTTGTGAAACATCTAGATGCAACACTTATAACATACAAAAAAAGACAGATGAAACAGTTGAAATATGCGTCTGCAACACTTGCAAAAATACTTATACAACGTACAGATAAAACACTTGCAACACATGTGCGAAACATATGCAACATCCAAATAAACACACTTGCAACATACGTCTAAAAAACAAATAAAACATTGGGGACAAATGCTTGCAACATCCTGATCTAATTTTGCAACATCCATATGAAATAATTGCAACATACCTTTAAAGCATCTGAAACATTTGAACTGTGAGCTTGCAACATGCATTGTATCCTGGTGCGGCATCCTTCGCCTGCATCGGGGTGCCGCAGCCGTAGCAGGAAGCAAGGCTAGAGGGCTTTCGCGCGAGGGCCCGGTGCTTCTCCTTGCGCTGGCAACGGCTATTAGCGTCGTCGGGCGGGGCGGGCAGAGCAGGAGGAGCGGAACGGACGGCAGAGCAGCGGCAGGTACAGTGAGGCGGGCGCGCGAGCATCGGCAGGAGCAGCGCGGAGCAGGTGTAGGAGCAGCGATGGCGGAGCAGGAGCAGGAGCAGACGGGGCGGGCGGCAGGAGCAACAGAAGGGACGCGGGGCACGGAGCAAAGCGGGATGGGGCTCGGTGCGGCGCCGCCATGCTGGAGAAGGCCGCGGCGAGCGGACCTCGCGATGGAGGCAGAGGCTCCCACGGCGGTCGCATGCGCGCGACACGATAGGGAGCTCGGGGTGGTTGCAAGCGTGCGGCGGTGGGGGAAGGATCGCATGGTGCGGCGGTGGGGAAAGAAAATGTTGCTGGTTGTTGACGGTAGATAAGTATTATTTTTTAACCGTCAACATAGCATGAAAAAAGGACTAAACAATAATTACCACTTAGATATAGGGGGTTTACTGACATAATTCTACGAGTTTTGGTGAATGTCTGTTTCTGCAGGGTGTCAGCTGAAAAGAACCAAGGAAGGCCCACATGTCAGGTTTACATAGAGACAACAGGGCCACGCATAACTTTTCTATAATTTAGAAGATACGAGAAGACTCTAGAAACAAACCGGAGGCGAAACGGGCCCGAAGGCCAGGCGGGCGCCCCAAGGGTGGGGGCGGGCGCCCTACCCAGGTGGCCAATCAGGCTCCGCCTCCTGGATTATGCCTCCACCGCCTTTGAGGATCAATAATAATCGTAGATCAAGGTCGGTTTGATCCGAGGGCTGTGGTGCTTCCTAGAGGGCTATATAAGCAAGGCCTCTGGCCCCTAGAGGAGGCATCCCTTAAACCCTAATTCATTATTTCCTAGCTGGGATCAGGTGAGAGGTGTCCCATGAAAGGATGACCTCTCTAGGGGATTAGGTCTAGCTTCTCCAATGTAGTAGATTAGTATCTTGAGAGAGAGGGTCGAGTTGGGATCTTGCTCAAGGTTCCAGATCTAGTCATGGAGGCTTGGTAAAGCCTTATATCTTCACTTTAACATTCTGTAAGACTTATACTCTTATTTACATGCATGTGCTTACTTTGAATATATCTTTCTAGTTAAGTTTATCATTGCTTTTGTGTGCTAGTTCATAGAGTGATTAGTCTAGGCTTTACCGGTTGGGCTAAGTAGCCGAGCCTCGTGTAAGCGTGGTGTTTACACGATGCTCTGCCTATGAGTACACCCTGTTCCCTGGTTGTATGGTAGTTACGGGAGGTGACAGCCCCGTCCATATCGAATCGAGCAGGTTCTTAAATTATAGAAAAGTTATGCGTGGCCCTGTTGTCTCTATGTAAACCTGACATGTGGGCCTTCCTTGGTTCTTTTCAGCTGACACCCTGCAGAAACAGACATTCACCAAAACTCGTAGAATTATGTCAGTAAACCCCCTATATCTAAGTGGTAATTATTGTTTAGTCCTTTTTTCATGCTATGTTGACGGTTAAAAAATAATACTTATCTACCGTCAACAACCAGCAACATTTTCTTTCCCCACCGCCGCACCATGCGATCCTTCCCCCACCGCCGCACGCTTGCAACCACCCCGAGCTCCCTATCGTGTCGCGCGCATGCGACCGCCGTGGGAGCCTCTGCCTCCATCGCGAGGTCCGCTCGCCGCGGCCTTCTCCAGCATGGCGGCGCCGCACCGAGCCCCATCCCGCTTTGCTCCGTGCCCCGCGTCCCTTCTGTTGCTCCTGCCGCCCGCCCCGTCTGCTCCTGCTCCTGCTCCGCCATCGCTGCTCCTACACCTGCTCCGCGCTGCTCCTGCCGATGCTCGCGCGCCCGCCTCACTGTACCTGCCGCTGCTCTGCCGTCCGTTCCGCTCCTCCTGCTCTGCCCGCCCCGCCCGACGACGCTAATAGCCGTTGCCAGCGCAAGGAGAAGCACCGGGCCCTCGCGCGAAAGCCCTCTAGCCTTGCTTCCTGCTACGGCTGCGGCACCCCGATGCAGGCGAAGGATGCCGCACCAGGATACAATGCATGTTGCAAGCTCACAGTTCAAATGTTTCAGATGCTTTAAAGGTATGTTGCAATTATTTCATATGGATGTTGCAAAATTAGATCAGGATGTTGCAAGCATTTGTCCCCAATGTTTTATTTGTTTTTTAGACGTATGTTGCAAGTGTGTTTATTTGGATGTTGCATATGTTTCGCACATGTGTTGCAAGTGTTTTATCTGTACGTTGTATAAGTATTTTTGCAAGTGTTGCAGACGCATATTTCAACTGTTTCATCTGTCTTTTTTTGTATGTTATAAGTGTTGCATCTAGATGTTTCACAAGTAGATTGGGTGTTTCATATGGGATTAAGCAGGAGTGGGCGAGTGGTCCCCTAGGACGCGCGGCGCGGGTGATGTTTCGGCGGCGCGGGCCGGCCCCCCGTGGGTGCGCAAGGCGCAGGCATGGGCGAGCGACGTCCGGACGGCTCAGGCCCACACGTGGACACACGAAAACGGACTACAGCCGCGGGCGTCCGAGCGCTAACAGTGCCGTTTTACCATTAAACATGGTGCTAAAGGGCAGCCCCGTGCGGCCGCGCCGTCCCACTGGTACACTAAGATCTTGTTGTGATGTTGTTCGAATCCTTTAATCTAATACTCCCTCTCTCCCATAAAAACACATTTAGGATTTAAATGGACAAAATACTGTAGTTGACAAATTACACTTCTACGCTTAGGATGTGGCCAAGAATAGTATAGAAAGTTCTAGTCCAACTCTGGCGGCCACGCGCCATGAACCTCCGTTGGATTTTTTTTTTGTTGACACAATATTTTTATTGTCTTGGTCCCACGCTGGTTCACATGTTACCTTAGTCCCACGCTAGAAGTGCTTTTATTTTAGGACAAAATTTGAAACTCAGAAGTGCTTTTATTTTTGGAAGTAGTTAGCTGTTAAAATCAGCTTTAGTGAATAACATAATGAAAAGCTATTAGCGGGCTCTTACTAGCTACTCCCTCAAATAAAAAAGGTTAGGAACCTAAAAGCAGCGATTTTTTTTTATTTTTAACTCTTTTTAAAAACTATTTTTAATTTTAGCACCGAATTTTTTTTTATATCTAACACTTTTGGCCGCTCCCCACGCGAGGGAGCGGCATTTGAACTTTGCCGCTTCCCACGTGGAGGAGCGGCAATTGTGCTGACCTGGCATGGTTTGACACCTGGACTGGGGCTGCCGCTCCCCCCTGGAGGAGCGGCAAGGCTGCCGCTCCCCAGATCAGGGAGCGGCAAGCCTGCCGCTCCTCCAGGGGGGAGCGGCAGCCCCAGTCCAGGTGTCAGCGATGCCAGGTCAGCACAATTGCCGCTCCTCAGATCAAGGAGCGGCAGGCGCAGGACGCATTTTATTCTCTTCTCCTCTTGAGCTGTTGTCATTCGTCGTTTCGGCGCCGCGCCCCCTCTCCCCCCCCTCACGGCCATCACACGGCCGTAGTTCAAATGTCGGGCGGAAGTTCGTCGAGCAGAGGTAGAGGAAAGGGAGTGAGGAAGGGACATCCGATTGTGTGGGAGGGTTCTCTGGGTCCTGATTCTTTTGAGGAACCTATAGAACAATTTCCTTTGGAGAGTAAGAGTGACTTCACCCGCGAGAGACCTCTTAGATCATACGACAACCGCACGGAAGATTGGCCAAAAGTGTTAGATATAAAAAAAAATTCGGTGCTAAAATTAAAAATAGTTTTTAAAAAGAGTTAAAAATAAAAAAAAATCGCTGCTTTTAGGTTCCTAACCTTTTTTATTTGAGGGAGTAGCTAGTAAGAGCCCGCTAATAGCTTTTCATTATGTTATTCACTAAAGCTGATTTTAACAGCTAACTACTTCCAAAAATAAAAGCACTTCTGAGTTTCAAATTTTGTCCTAAAATAAAAGCACTTCTAGCGTGGGACTAAGGTAACATGTGAACCAGCGTGGGACCAAGACAATAAAAATATTGTGTCAACAAAAAAAAAATCCAACGGAGGTTCATGGCGCGTGGCCGCCAGAGTTGGACTAGAACTTTCTATACTATTCTTGGCCACATCCTAAGCGTAGAAGTGTAATTTGTCAACTACAGTATTTTGTCCATTTAAATCCTAAATGTGTTTTTATGGGAGAGAGGGAGTATTAGATTAAAGGATTCGAACAACATCACAACAAGATCTTAGTGTACCAGTGGGACGGCGCGGCCGCACGGGGCTGCCCTTTAGCACCATGTTTAATGGTAAAACGGCACTGTTAGCGCTCGGACGCCCGCGGCTGTAGTCCGTTTTCGTGTGTCCACGTGTGGGCCTGAGCCGTCCGGACGTCGCTCGCCCATGCCTGCGCCTTGCGCACCCACGGGGGGCCGGCCCGCGCCGCCGAAACATCACCCGCGCCGCGCGTCCTAGGGGACCACTCGCCCACTCCTGCTTAATCCCATATGAAACACCCAATCTACTTGTGAAACATCTAGATGCAACACTTATAACATACAAAAAAAGACAGATGAAACAGTTGAAATATGCGTCTGCAACACTTGCAAAAATACTTATACAACGTACAGATAAAACACTTGCAACACATGTGCGAAACATATGCAACATCCAAATAAACACACTTGCAACATACGTCTAAAAAACAAATAAAACATTGGGGACAAATGCTTGCAACATCCTGATCTAATTTTGCAACATCCATATGAAATAATTGCAACATACCTTTAAAGCATCTGAAACATTTGAACTGTGAGCTTGCAACATGCATTGTATCCTGGTGCGGCATCCTTCGCCTGCATCGGGGTGCCGCAGCCGTAGCAGGAAGCAAGGCTAGAGGGCTTTCGCGCGAGGGCCCGGTGCTTCTCCTTGCGCTGGCAACGGCTATTAGCGTCGTCGGGCGGGGCGGGCAGAGCAGGAGGAGCGGAACGGACGGCAGAGCAGCGGCAGGTACAGTGAGGCGGGCGCGCGAGCATCGGCAGGAGCAGCGCGGAGCAGGTGTAGGAGCAGCGATGGCGGAGCAGGAGCAGGAGCAGACGGGGCGGGCGGCAGGAGCAACAGAAGGGACGCGGGGCACGGAGCAAAGCGGATGGGGCTCGGTGCGGCGCCGCCATGCTGGAGAAGGCCGCGGCGAGCGGACCTCGCGATGGAGGCAGAGGCTCCCACGGCGGTCGCATGCGCGCGACACGATAGGGAGCTCGGGGTGGTTGCAAGCGTGCGGCGGTGGGGGAAGGATCGCATGGTGCGGCGGTGGGGAAAGAAAATGTTGCTGGTTGTTGACGGTAGATAAGTATTATTTTTTAACCGTCAACATAGCATGAAAAAAGGACTAAACAATAATTACCACTTAGATATAGGGGGTTTACTGACATAATTCTACGAGTTTTGGTGAATGTCTGTTTCTGCAGGGTGTCAGCTGAAAAGAACCAAGGAAGGCCCACATGTCAGGTTTACATAGAGACAACAGGGCCACGCATAACTTTTCTATAATTTAAGAACCTGCTCGATTCGATATGGACGGGGCTGTCACCTCCCGTAACTACCATACAACCAGGGAACAGGGTGTACTCATAGGCAGAGCATCGTGTAAACACCACGCTTACACGAGGCTCGGCTACTTAGCCCAACCGGTAAAGCCTAGACTAATCACTCTATGAACTAGCACACAAAAGCAATGATAAACTTAACTAGAAAGATATATTCAAAGTAAGCACATGCATGTAAATAAGAGTATAAGTCTTACAGAATGTTAAAGTGAAGATATAAGGCTTTACCAAGCCTCCATGACTAGATCTGGAACCTTGAGCAAGATCCCAACTCGACCCTCTCTCTCAAGATACTAATCTACTACATTGGAGAAGCTAGACCTAATCCCCTAGAGAGGTCATCCTTTCATGGGACACCTCTCACCTGATCCCAGCTAGGAAATAATGAATTAGGGTTTAAGGGATGCCTCCTCTAGGGGCCAGAGGCCTTGCTTATATAGCCCTCTAGGAAGCACCACAGCCCTCGGATCAAACCGACCTTGATCTACGATTATTATTGATCCTCAAAGGCGGTGGAGGCATAATCCAGGAGGCGGAGCCTGATTGGCCACCTGGGTAGGGCGCCCGCCCCCACCCTTGGGGCGCCCGCCTGGCCTTCGGGCCCGTTTCGCCTCCGGTTTGTTTCTAGAGTCTTCTCGTATCTTCTAAATTATAGAAAAGTTATGCGTGGCCCTGTTGTCTCTATGTAAACCTGACATGTGGGCCTTCCTTGGTTCTTTTCAGCTGACACCCTGCAGAAACAGACATTCACCAAAACTCGTAGAATTATGTCAGTAAACCCCCTATATCTAAGTGGTAATTATTGTTTAGTCCTTTTTTCATGCTATGTTGACGGTTAAAAAATAATACTTATCTACCGTCAACAACCAGCAACATTTTCTTTCCCCACCGCCGCACCATGCGATCCTTCCCCCACCGCCGCACGCTTGCAACCACCCCGAGCTCCCTATCGTGTCGCGCGCATGCGACCGCCGTGGGAGCCTCTGCCTCCATCGCGAGGTCCGCTCGCCGCGGCCTTCTCCAGCATGGCGGCGCCGCACCGAGCCCCATCCCGCTTTGCTCCGTGCCCCGCGTCCCTTCTGTTGCTCCTGCCGCCCGCCCCGTCTGCTCCTGCTCCTGCTCCGCCATCGCTGCTCCTACACCTGCTCCGCGCTGCTCCTGCCGATGCTCGCGCGCCCGCCTCACTGTACCTGCCGCTGCTCTGCCGTCCGTTCCGCTCCTCCTGCTCTGCCCGCCCCGCCCGACGACGCTAATAGCCGTTGCCAGCGCAAGGAGAAGCACCGGGCCCTCGCGCGAAAGCCCTCTAGCCTTGCTTCCTGCTACGGCTGCGGCACCCCGATGCAGGCGAAGGATGCCGCACCAGGATACAATGCATGTTGCAAGCTCACAGTTCAAATGTTTCAGATGCTTTAAAGGTATGTTGCAATTATTTCATATGGATGTTGCAAAATTAGATCAGGATGTTGCAAGCATTTGTCCCCAATGTTTTATTTGTTTTTTAGACGTATGTTGCAAGTGTGTTTATTTGGATGTTGCATATGTTTCGCACATGTGTTGCAAGTGTTTTATCTGTACGTTGTATAAGTATTTTTGCAAGTGTTGCAGACGCATATTTCAACTGTTTCATCTGTCTTTTTTTGTATGTTATAAGTGTTGCATCTAGATGTTTCACAAGTAGATTGGGTGTTTCATATGGGATTAAGCAGGAGTGGGCGAGTGGTCCCCTAGGACGCGCGGCGCGGGTGATGTTTCGGCGGCGCGGGCCGGCCCCCCGTGGGTGCGCAAGGCGCAGGCATGGGCGAGCGACGTCCGGACGGCTCAGGCCCACACGTGGACACACGAAAACGGACTACAGCCGCGGGCGTCCGAGCGCTAACAGTGCCGTTTTACCATTAAACATGGTGCTAAAGGGCAGCCCCGTGCGGCCGCGCCGTCCCACTGGTACACTAAGATCTTGTTGTGATGTTGTTCGAATCCTTTAATCTAATACTCCCTCTCTCCCATAAAAACACATTTAGGATTTAAATGGACAAAATACTGTAGTTGACAAATTACACTTCTACGCTTAGGATGTGGCCAAGAATAGTATAGAAAGTTCTAGTCCAACTCTGGCGGCCACGCGCCATGAACCTCCGTTGGATTTTTTTTTTGTTGACACAATATTTTTATTGTCTTGGTCCCACGCTGGTTCACATGTTACCTTAGTCCCACGCTAGAAGTGCTTTTATTTTAGGACAAAATTTGAAACTCAGAAGTGCTTTTATTTTTGGAAGTAGTTAGCTGTTAAAATCAGCTTTAGTGAATAACATAATGAAAAGCTATTAGCGGGCTCTTACTAGCTACTCCCTCAAATAAAAAAGGTTAGGAACCTAAAAGCAGCGATTTTTTTTTTATTTTTAACTCTTTTTAAAAACTATTTTTAATTTTAGCACCGAATTTTTTTTTATATCTAACACTTTTGGCCGCTCCCCACGCGAGGGAGCGGCATTTGAACTTTGCCGCTTCCCACGTGGAGGAGCGGCAATTGTGCTGACCTGGCATGGTTTGACACCTGGACTGGGGCTGCCGCTCCCCCCTGGAGGAGCGGCAAGGCTGCCGCTCCCCAGATCAGGGAGCGGCAAGCCTGCCGCTCCTCCAGGGGGGAGCGGCAGCCCCAGTCCAGGTGTCAGCGATGCCAGGTCAGCACAATTGCCGCTCCTCAGATCAAGGAGCGGCAGGCGCAGGACGCATTTTATTCTCTTCTCCTCTTGAGCTGTTGTCATTCGTCGTTTCGGCGCCGCGCCCCCTCTCCCCCCCCTCA
>JAHUYU010000025.1:0-20616 GCA_030439765.1 Tripidium arundinaceum | reverse complement strand
GTGGAAATCCCTATTGACCTCTTTAATACTGATTTTGGGATAGTGAGGGTTCGAGTTCTACACGGAGTGGTTCTAGAAGTGGAGGATTCTCGGCGATTTGATCTAAAAGAGCTTCTCCTTCCTCTGTGGTTTTATGCGTAAATGACCCTCCAGCAGATATGTCTAAGAATAGGGCAGACTCCTTGGTTAATCCCAACCAGAAATGTTGTAATAAAACGTGGTTTGGGATGGAAAGGTCTAGGCCAGAATGTGCTAAAGTTAGGAATCTTTCCCAGGCTGCACCTATGGATTCCTTCTCGTTTTGGTAGAAGCTGAGTATTTCTTGTCGCAAGAAGCGATTCGAGATATAGGGAAAAACGCAAGACAGAATCTGTTCCTTAGTTCTTCCCAATCTCCAGCTACCTTCCCTACATTATGGGTGTACCATTGTTTTGCTCTCTAAACTAGAGAAAAGGAAAACAACTTCCACCGAAGTGTTTCTTGTGACATGCCTGCAATTGTCAGACATGCACAGAGTTGCTCAAACTCCCGTAAATGGTGGTAAGGATTTTCGTAATCAAATCCTGAGAAGGATTGCTCCCGAACCATGGCTATAAAGCCAGGGCGGAGTTCAAAGCTAGTGGCTGTGATCGGTCTAGATGATTGTGGTGGCTCTAAGAACTCACCCTTCGGAGCGGACAAGTTTGGAATGGATGGTTGTTCCATGTGTAAAATAAAAGGAAAAGAAGGAAAAGAAAAGGGTAAATGATACACGGGTGGACTCGGTTCGGAGATAACTACGACAACCATTCCCCGGAAACGGCGCCAGAAATGCTTGTTGGTATTTCTTAACGTATGCAGAAAGATTCCGCAAGCGCACGGAACTACCGCTGTAGCACTTCACCTAGAGTATTCAAGGTATCGTAATCCTCAGGGAACTAATGACTTAATTATTCCTAACAAGTCTCCCATTTGACTCGAAGATTTAATATTAAGTAACAAGGTTTATCTCTAAACAAAGTATTTAATCTAATTGACTTTAGTTACGATTTACTTGATTCAGAATCTGGCTTAGAACTGGTCTGCCAAGTCCCTCCAGTGTAAAGCTCTACTCCGTAACCGGACGTGGGGGAATACAAGGGATGAACAGGGCTGTCACCACCTGCCACCTACCCCTCTACCGTGGATTACGCAGCAAACGAAGGTAATCTCTAGCCTAGACACCACGTCTACGCTATTAATTACTACTCTAGTAGTGCGCCGGTCTCCCCTACCTACTAGAATATCTGCTACTAGAACAGACGACAAACCCACAAGTAAATAATAACTAGAATCAAATGAATCAGACACTTGAGATAAAGATAAACACGAACCTTGTTCTCCAATTAGAACTCGGATCGTAGAGGTACAAGTAGAAGAAGCCGACAAGCCGACGATCTTTCTTGAAGAGTGTATGGACAAGAATGAAGCTTTATGGGTAGAATCCAAACTTGTCTTAGATCCAATCAGCGAGCTTAAATCAATCCCTTCAATAGACATGACTCGTCCAAGTTTGGAGGAGGCCTTAGACAAGACCAACCTAAGAATCACCAATCCATGGGAAATGTTGAATGATAAAACGTCCAATGAATGTCATAAAATGATGGAGATAATGTTTTCACCTTTGGACATTCATGAAGAATCACCCTTGGAGTTTGAAAAAGATGATGACATCGATGAGCATGGGAGTTATTTCTTGAATACTTCATCAAATCCATGCTCATATGAAAAATCTCCTGAATCAATTGGTCTCTCTAACGTTGCCAAACACGAGATCTTCAACCCCTCTTACTCCCTAAAAACTTTGAAAGGGTGGTTGTAGATGCATATGTTCATCATAAATATTTCAAATCTCATTGTGTAAATCTTGAGATAGGTACCCAAAAGTGTTGGAAGGGGGACCACTTCATCAATTAGAAACACAATTCGAAGGATTCCCCAGGGTGAGCTCTTGCTCTTAAGCTAGCACTTTCGGAAGTTAGCATGAGTTTTCACCTTTTGCTTTAAATGTCCTTGTGAAATGAGCATAGAGATATAATTGCAAAAAATATTCCTTTGGGTATTTTTGTCACTAACCATTTCAGGTTTAAAGCAAAAAGAATGAAGGAAAACTTCGCAGCAATTGGAATGGACCATACACCGTCATCGATACCTCAACTCACGAAGCAATTACCATTCAAGACAATGACGGTAAAAATTTTTAAAGTTAATGGTCAACGTTTAAAAGTTTTCCTAGAGCCTTCTGAAGAAAATCAAGAAATTGACATGATAGAATTAATTGATTTAGATAAATATGTGCTAAGTTAAAATTTGATTTAAAAACATGTCAATTTTGTTGTATCTTCATTAGAAATTGAGAAAAACAAAAATAGAATATGAAATTAAGCATAAAAAGTAATTATGCATAAATATAGAAATGATTTTCCATAATTATCTTGTAGATTAATACTAATCAATCAATTATCCGCGTAAACAAAAACGTGTAACCAAGATAATCTGGAATATTTTGCATGCATAAGTCAGTGGGAGAAAATCCAGCCATGGGGGGCGCACCCAGGGTGCGGCCGACCCCCCAGGTGCGGCCGCCCCACCAGTCAGCCAGTTCAGGTTCATCGTTTGCGGGAAGTAAACCCTGTTGATCTTATCTGAGAATATGCTGGGGATCTTGCTGATTGATATCATTTCCTCGTGAATAGAGAGCTAACTTCACTATATAACCAACCCAACGCCCTCCTCTTTTCATCAATCAAAGCAATCTTTATTCTTTTCTATCTAGTAGCAATTCTCAGAGCATTTTACAAGCCATGGCCAGCCGTGCTATTGTGTCTTACACCGGATCCAACTCCACCTTCAACCTTGAAGACATCCCATTGCCATTAGTTGTAGCGGGAGAGAACTCATTTGTGAGAGAGGAGGTTAAGGCCATCATGGCGCCTCTAGCTATTTTGCCACCACCTCGTCTTAGCGCGGGAATCACGGCGCACTCCACAACGCTACAAGATAAGGGGAAGGAGCCGGCAGCCAAGGTCACGTTCGCTCCTGCCAGATTAAAAAGGAAGGCACCCGCTGGAGAAAGAAGTAGCAAGGCTCGTAGATCTTCCATTGTAACGCCTCCGGGCAGCGTAGGATTGCACGAAAATTCTGTAAACACCGCTGTACCTAGTCGTAGTCATACGATTGTAGGCATTAGAAAACCCGAGGGAGGGTACGGTAAGGTGCTTCTGCGCAAGAAAACGGCAGAACCTACCGACTCGGTAAAAGGGAAGGAGCCTGCATCCTCTAGTTCCGCGCCGCTCATTTTCAAGAGGCGTAACCCGCCTCCGGTCCTTAGGTCATGCCGGCTCATTGACAGCGATGATGATGAGCCTGAGCCACCTAAGGGACCGACTATTGAGTCGCTCAACAATAAGATTGAGCGACTGCATGGACTATGTAGGAGATTTAATAAAGAACTCACTAAGAGTCGCGTCCAAATCCGTGACCTGAACGACGAGCTAGTCATGCTCCGTTTCGGGCTTGGACGTAGAATTAAGAAATTAGCTAAAGCCGTCGGGTGTGAGGAAATCCTCAACCCTCAGATTTAGAGCTTACTCTCAAGAATAAGCATAGGCGTCTTGTTACTTTTCACAATTGAATTTTCAATCTTGTAAGCGCCTATGAATTAATAAAAAGTTTTTATTATATTATTGTCTACACTTGTCTTCTGTGTATCTTTGTGCAATTATTTAAAGACAGATAAAAAGACAAGTGTGGGGGAGACT
The DNA here is from genome assembly GCA_030439765.1 of Tripidium arundinaceum. Lineage (NCBI taxonomy): Eukaryota > Viridiplantae > Streptophyta > Magnoliopsida > Poales > Poaceae > Tripidium > Tripidium arundinaceum. The sequence goes on along the minus strand of JAHUYU010000025.1, from coordinate 16,837 downwards.
GCACTGCATTTCCAACAGGTAAAAGAATTGAAAATTCGAATAAATTAAAAGAAACCTGAATTTAATATGTCTCCAATTTCACTTTATCTTTGAAATTAGAATTTATATACTTTTTATTCCAATGCTGAATTTCCTAAACTTATGAGTAACTTTTTATAGGGACCCCATTTTATCTAAGTAATTGAGCTTTGAGATATAGTAGGGTGATTTGAACCTTGTAAAGTCTTGAAAAGTACTTGGGATTTTATTTTAAAATATAAAACCATGTTCCTTAGTGATATTAATTCCTACCAGAGCCATATGATGTTTTTAGTATAGGAAACCATACTCGTATGTTACTTGTATTTTCATTGAGCTTTGTCAAATTGTTGTGACCATTGTTGAGATTATTTTCATACACCCAAGATCAAGATTCACGTACACCCACAAATAAAGTGCTGACTCTTACACTAAGAGTTACGCAATCCATTTTGTTCACTAAAAAAATGCTCCAATTGTTGTGATTCTCTCTAAAAAAATATTCATGTGCCAAAAGAATATGGGCTATGTAAAAAAAACATGCCAAAGTGCATGAGAGAAAGAAAGCATGCCAAAAAGCATGATGCATGATAAAAAAAAGAGAGAAAACAATGGGCACTTCGATGCTCGCCCCGAGAGAAAACAATGGGTACCTCGATGCCCGCCGGTGAGAATAAAATAGCCCATATTCTCAGAAGCACTTTCAAAAGAAAAAGAGAATCGCCATAAAAGAGTACAAAAATAATATATGATCCATTTACACACTTGCACTTCTTGATCTAAGTGTATGATTTGTATCTCCTTTCGTTCTGGTTTTTGACTTAGCAATATTATGAAATGCAAGTAAGTTATTTTCTTCATACCTACCTATAACTCCACATATGCTATTAGAAGTAGGATGAAAGAAAGGCAAAATTCAAAAGCCTTTGGTAAGGAATTAATATCACTAAGGAACATGGTTTTATATTTTAAAATAAAATCCCAAGTACTTTTCAAGACTTTACAAGGTTCAAATCACCCTACTATATCTCAAAGCTCAATTACTTAGATAAAATGGGGTCCCTATAAAAAGTTACTCATAAGTTTAGGAAATTCAGCATTGGAATAAAAAGTATATAAATTCTAATTTCAAAGATAAAGTGAAATTGGAGACATATTAAATTCAGGTTTCTTTTAATTTATTCGAATTTTCAATTCTTTTACCTGTTGGAAATGCAGTGCAGTCTCCCCCACACTTGTCTTTTTATCTGTCTTTAAATAATTGCACAAAGATACACAGAAGACAAGTGTAGACAATAATATAATAAAAACTTTTTATTAATTCATAGGCGCTTACAAGATTGAAAATTCAATTGTGAAAAGTAACAAGACGCCTATGCTTATTCTTGAGAGTAAGCTCTAAATCTGAGGGTTGAGGATTTCCTCACACCCGACGGCTTTAGCTAATTTCTTAATTCTACGTCCAAGCCCGAAACGGAGCATGACTAGCTCGTCGTTCAGGTCACGGATTTGGACGCGACTCTTAGTGAGTTCTTTATTAAATCTCCTACATAGTCCATGCAGTCGCTCAATCTTATTGTTGAGCGACTCAATAGTCGGTCCCTTAGGTGGCTCAGGCTCATCATCATCGCTGTCAATGAGCCGGCATGACCTAAGGACCGGAGGCGGGTTACGCCTCTTGAAAATGAGCGGCGCGGAACTAGAGGATGCAGGCTCCTTCCCTTTTACCGAGTCGGTAGGTTCTGCCGTTTTCTTGCGCAGAAGCACCTTACCGTACCCTCCCTCGGGTTTTCTAATGCCTACAATCGTATGACTACGACTAGGTACAGCGGTGTTTACAGAATTTTCGTGCAATCCTACGCTGCCCGGAGGCGTTACAATGGAAGATCTACGAGCCTTGCTACTTCTTTCTCCAGCGGGTGCCTTCCTTTTTAATCTGGCAGGAGCGAACGTGACCTTGGCTGCCGGCTCCTTCCCCTTATCTTGTAGCGTTGTGGAGTGCGCCGTGATTCCCGCGCTAAGACGAGGTGGTGGCAAAATAGCTAGAGGCGCCATGATGGCCTTAACCTCCTCTCTCACAAATGAGTTCTCTCCCGCTACAACTAATGGCAATGGGATGTCTTCAAGGTTGAAGGTGGAGTTGGATCCGGTGTAAGACACAATAGCACGGCTGGCCATGGCTTGTAAAATGCTCTGAGAATTGCTACTAGATAGAAAAGAATAAAGATTGCTTTGATTGATGAAAAGAGGAGGGGCGTTGGGTTGGTTATATAGTGAAGTTAGCTCTCTATTCACGAGGAAATGATATCAATCAGCAAGATCCCCAGCATATTCTCAGATAAGATCAACAGGTTTACTTCCCGCAAACGATGAACCTGAACTGGCTGACTGGTGGGGCGGCCGCACCTGGGGGGTCGGCCGCACCCTGGGTGCGCCCCCCATGGCTGGATTTTCTCCCACTGACTTATGCATGCAAAATATTCCAGATTATCTTGGTTACACGTTTTTGTTTACGCGGATAATTGATTGATTAGTATTAATCTACAAGATAATTATGGAAAATCATTTCTATATTTATGCATAATTACTTTTTATGCTTAATTTCATATTCTATTTTTGTTTTTCTCAATTTCTAATGAAGATACAACAAAATTGACATGTTTTTAAATCAAATTTTAACTTAGCACATATTTATCTAAATCAATTAATTCTATCATGTCAATTTCTTGATTTTCTTCAGAAGGCTCTAGGAAAACTTTTAAACGTTGACCATTAACTTTAAAAATTTTTACCGTCATTGTCTTGAATGGTAATTGCTTCGTGAGTTGAGGTATCGATGACGGTGTATGGTCCATTCCAATTGCTGCGAAGTTTTCCTTCATTCTTTTTGCTTTAAACCTGAAATGGTTAGTGACAAAAATACCCAAAGGAATATTTTTTGCAATTATATCTCTATGCTCATTTCACAAGGACATTTAAAGCAAAAGGTGAAAACTCATGCTAACTTCCGAAAGTGCTAGCTTAAGAGCAAGAGCTCACCCTGGGGAATCCTTCGAATTGTGTTTCTAATTGATGAAGTGGTCCCCCTTCCAACACTTTTGGGTACCTATCTCAAGATTTACACAATGAGATTTGAAATATTTATGATGAACATATGCATCTACAACCACCCTTTCAAAGTTTTTAGGGAGTAAGAGGGGTTGAAGATCTCGTGTTTGGCAACGTTAGAGAGACCAATTGATTCAGGAGATTTTTCATATGAGCATGGATTTGATGAAGTATTCAAGAAATAACTCCCATGCTCATCGATGTCATCATCTTTTTCAAACTCCAAGGGTGATTCTTCATGAATGTCCAAAGGTGAAAACATTATCTCCATCATTTTATGACATTCATTGGACGTTTTATCATTCAACATTTCCCATGGATTGGTGATTCTTAGGTTGGTCTTGTCTAAGGCCTCCTCCAAACTTGGACGAGTCATGTCTATTGAAGGGATTGATTTAAGCTCGCTGATTGGATCTAAGACAAGTTTGGATTCTACCCATAAAGCTTCATTCTTGTCCATACACTCTTCAGCAACAGCACATAAATTTTTAATACTTTCCAGCCATTGTCGTAACACTTCTTGGTTATCCATGTGGTCTTCATGAGTATAAGAGGAGCCATCGGAGTCAAGGATGGGTTTAAAGATGATTTCAGATGAGACATCTAATGTGGGCATAGACGGGGAGAAGATAGGATGGGCTTCTAGGTGGCTCGGCTCTCCTTCTATGGCATCATTAGATATGTCATCCTCGAATTCTTCCCAATGGAAATAAGGATACCTTCTAAGAGAACTCTTCTTGAGAGAATTTGAGTTATATTCACTCGAAGGTCTCTTATGCGAATTTAATGTGCTCCCAAAATCAGTATTAAAGAGGTCAATAGGGATTTCCAAAGGTGGAATTCCTTCTTCTCTTGGAGGATTTTGGGATAGTGAGGGTTCGAGTTCTACACGGAGTGGTTCTAGAAGTGGAGGATTCTCGGCGATTTGATCTAAAAGAGCTTCTCCTTCCTCTGTGGTTTTATGCGTAAATGACCCTCCAGCAGATATGTCTAAGAATAGGGCAGACTCCTTGGTTAATCCCAACCAGAAATGTTGTAATAAAACGTGGTTTGGGATGGAAAGGTCTAGGCCAGAATGTGCTAAAGTTAGGAATCTTTCCCAGGCTGCACCTATGGATTCCTTCTCGTTTTGGTAGAAGCTGAGTATTTCTTGTCGCAAGGAAGCGATTCGAGATATAGGGAAAAACGCAAGACAGAATCTGTTCCTTAGTTCTTCCCAATCTCCAGCTACCTTCCCTACATTATGGGTGTACCATTGTTTTGCTCTCTAAACTAGAGAAAAGGAAAACAACTTCCACCGAAGTGTTTCTTGTGACATGCCTGCAATTGTCAGACATGCACAGAGTTGCTCAAACTCCCGTAAATGGTGGTAAGGATTTTCGTAATCAAATCCTGAGAAGGATTGCTCCCGAACCATGGCTATAAAGCCAGGGCGGAGTTCAAAGCTAGTGGCTGTGATCGGTCTAGATGATTGTGGTGGCTCTAAGAACTCACCCTTCGGAGCGGACAAGTTTGGAATGGATGGTTGTTCCATGTGTAAAATAAAAGGAAAAGAAGGAAAAGAAAAGGGTAAATGATACACGGGTGGACTCGGTTCGGAGATAACTACGACAACCATTCCCCGGAAACGGCGCCAGAAATGCTTGTTGGTATTTCTTAACGTATGCAGAAAGATTCCGCAAGCGCACGGAACTACCGCTGTAGCACTTCACCTAGAGTATTCAAGGTATCGTAATCCTCAGGGAACTAATGACTTAATTATTCCTAACAAGTCTCCCATTTGACTCGAAGATTTAATATTAAGTAACAAGGTTTATCTCTAAACAAAGTATTTAATCTAATTGACTTTAGTTACGATTTACTTGATTCAGAATCTGGCTTAGAACTGGTCTGCCAAGTCCCTCCAGTGTAAAGCTCTACTCCGTAACCGGACGTGGGGGAATACAAGGGATGAACAGGGCTGTCACCACCTGCCACCTACCCCTCTACCGTGGATTACGCAGCAAACGAAGGTAATCTCTAGCCTAGACACCACGTCTACGCTATTAATTACTACTCTAGTAGTGCGCCGGTCTCCCCTACCTACTAGAATATCTGCTACTAGAACAGACGACAAACCCACAAGTAAATAATAACTAGAATCAAATGAATCAGACACTTGAGATAAAGATAAACACGAACCTTGTTCTCCAATTAGAACTCGGATCGTAGAGGTACAAGTAGAAGAAGCCGACAAGCCGACGATCTTTCTTGAAGAGTGTATGGACAAGAATGAAGCTTTATGGGTAGAATCCAAACTTGTCTTAGATCCAATCAGCGAGCTTAAATCAATCCCTTCAATAGACATGACTCGTCCAAGTTTGGAGGAGGCCTTAGACAAGACCAACCTAAGAATCACCAATCCATGGGAAATGTTGAATGATAAAACGTCCAATGAATGTCATAAAATGATGGAGATAATGTTTTCACCTTTGGACATTCATGAAGAATCACCCTTGGAGTTTGAAAAAGATGATGACATCGATGAGCATGGGAGTTATTTCTTGAATACTTCATCAAATCCATGCTCATATGAAAAATCTCCTGAATCAATTGGTCTCTCTAACGTTGCCAAACACGAGATCTTCAACCCCTCTTACTCCCTAAAAACTTTGAAAGGGTGGTTGTAGATGCATATGTTCATCATAAATATTTCAAATCTCATTGTGTAAATCTTGAGATAGGTACCCAAAAGTGTTGGAAGGGGGACCACTTCATCAATTAGAAACACAATTCGAAGGATTCCCCAGGGTGAGCTCTTGCTCTTAAGCTAGCACTTTCGGAAGTTAGCATGAGTTTTCACCTTTTGCTTTAAATGTCCTTGTGAAATGAGCATAGAGATATAATTGCAAAAAATATTCCTTTGGGTATTTTTGTCACTAACCATTTCAGGTTTAAAGCAAAAAGAATGAAGGAAAACTTCGCAGCAATTGGAATGGACCATACACCGTCATCGATACCTCAACTCACGAAGCAATTACCATTCAAGACAATGACGGTAAAAATTTTTAAAGTTAATGGTCAACGTTTAAAAGTTTTCCTAGAGCCTTCTGAAGAAAATCAAGAAATTGACATGATAGAATTAATTGATTTAGATAAATATGTGCTAAGTTAAAATTTGATTTAAAAACATGTCAATTTTGTTGTATCTTCATTAGAAATTGAGAAAAACAAAAATAGAATATGAAATTAAGCATAAAAAGTAATTATGCATAAATATAGAAATGATTTTCCATAATTATCTTGTAGATTAATACTAATCAATCAATTATCCGCGTAAACAAAAACGTGTAACCAAGATAATCTGGAATATTTTGCATGCATAAGTCAGTGGGAGAAAATCCAGCCATGGGGGGCGCACCCAGGGTGCGGCCGACCCCCCAGGTGCGGCCGCCCCACCAGTCAGCCAGTTCAGGTTCATCGTTTGCGGGAAGTAAACCCTGTTGATCTTATCTGAGAATATGCTGGGGATCTTGCTGATTGATATCATTTCCTCGTGAATAGAGAGCTAACTTCACTATATAACCAACCCAACGCCCCTCCTCTTTTCATCAATCAAAGCAATCTTTATTCTTTTCTATCTAGTAGCAATTCTCAGAGCATTTTACAAGCCATGGCCAGCCGTGCTATTGTGTCTTACACCGGATCCAACTCCACCTTCAACCTTGAAGACATCCCATTGCCATTAGTTGTAGCGGGAGAGAACTCATTTGTGAGAGAGGAGGTTAAGGCCATCATGGCGCCTCTAGCTATTTTGCCACCACCTCGTCTTAGCGCGGGAATCACGGCGCACTCCACAACGCTACAAGATAAGGGGAAGGAGCCGGCAGCCAAGGTCACGTTCGCTCCTGCCAGATTAAAAAGGAAGGCACCCGCTGGAGAAAGAAGTAGCAAGGCTCGTAGATCTTCCATTGTAACGCCTCCGGGCAGCGTAGGATTGCACGAAAATTCTGTAAACACCGCTGTACCTAGTCGTAGTCATACGATTGTAGGCATTAGAAAACCCGAGGGAGGGTACGGTAAGGTGCTTCTGCGCAAGAAAACGGCAGAACCTACCGACTCGGTAAAAGGGAAGGAGCCTGCATCCTCTAGTTCCGCGCCGCTCATTTTCAAGAGGCGTAACCCGCCTCCGGTCCTTAGGTCATGCCGGCTCATTGACAGCGATGATGATGAGCCTGAGCCACCTAAGGGACCGACTATTGAGTCGCTCAACAATAAGATTGAGCGACTGCATGGACTATGTAGGAGATTTAATAAAGAACTCACTAAGAGTCGCGTCCAAATCCGTGACCTGAACGACGAGCTAGTCATGCTCCGTTTCGGGCTTGGACGTAGAATTAAGAAATTAGCTAAAGCCGTCGGGTGTGAGGAAATCCTCAACCCTCAGATTTAGAGCTTACTCTCAAGAATAAGCATAGGCGTCTTGTTACTTTTCACAATTGAATTTTCAATCTTGTAAGCGCCTATGAATTAATAAAAAGTTTTTATTATATTATTGTCTACACTTGTCTTCTGTGTATCTTTGTGCAATTATTTAAAGACAGATAAAAAGACAAGTGTGGGGGAGACTGCACTGCATTTCCAACAGGTAAAAGAATTGAAAATTCGAATAAATTAAAAGAAACCTGAATTTAATATGTCTCCAATTTCACTTTATCTTTGAAATTAGAATTTATATACTTTTTATTCCAATGCTGAATTTCCTAAACTTATGAGTAACTTTTTATAGGGACCCCATTTTATCTAAGTAATTGAGCTTTGAGATATAGTAGGGTGATTTGAACCTTGTAAAGTCTTGAAAAGTACTTGGGATTTTATTTTAAAATATAAAACCATGTTCCTCAAATGATTCTCAAAAATCTCTCAACAATATGTATTCCTTACCAAAGGCTTTTGAATTTTGCCTTTCTTTCATCCTACTTCTAATAGCATATGTGGAGTTATAGGTAGGTATGAAGAAAATAACTTACTTGCATTTCATAATATTGCTAAGTCAAAAACCAGAACGAAAGGAGATACAAATCATACACTTAGATCAAGAAGTGCAAGTGTGTAAATGGATCATATATTATTTTTGTACTCTTTTATGGCGATTCTCTTTTTCTTTTGAAAGTGCTTCTGAGAATATGGGCTATTTTATTCTCACCGGCGGGCATCGAGGTACCCATTGTTTTCTCTCGGGGCGAGCATCGAAGTGCCCATTGTTTTCTCTCTTTTTTTTATCATGCATCATGCTTTTTGGCATGCTTTCTTTCTCTCATGCACTTTGGCATGTTTTTTTTACATAGCCCATATTCTTTTGGCACATGAATATTTTTTTAGAGAGAATCACAACAATTGGAGCATTTTTTTAGTGAACAAAATGGATTGCGTAACTCTTAGTGTAAGAGTCAGCACTTTATTTGTGGGTGTACGTGAATCTTGATCTTGGGTGTATGAAAATAATCTCAACAATGGTCACAACAATTTGACAAAGCTCAATGAAAATACAAGTAACATACGAGTATGGTTTCCTATACTAAAAACATCATATGGCTCTGGTAGGAATTAATATCACTAAGGAACATGGTTTTATATTTTAAAATAAAATCCCAAGTACTTTTCAAGACTTTACAAGGTTCAAATCACCCTACTATATCTCAAAGCTCAATTACTTAGATAAAATGGGGTCCCTATAAAAAGTTACTCATAAGTTTAGGAAATTCAGCATTGGAATAAAAAGTATATAAATTCTAATTTCAAAGATAAAGTGAAATTGGAGACATATTAAATTCAGGTTTCTTTTAATTTATTCGAATTTTCAATTCTTTTACCTGTTGGAAATGCAGTGCAGTCTCCCCCACACTTGTCTTTTTATCTGTCTTTAAATAATTGCACAAAGATACACAGAAGACAAGTGTAGACAATAATATAATAAAAACTTTTTATTAATTCATAGGCGCTTACAAGATTGAAAATTCAATTGTGAAAAGTAACAAGACGCCTATGCTTATTCTTGAGAGTAAGCTCTAAATCTGAGGGTTGAGGATTTCCTCACACCCGACGGCTTTAGCTAATTTCTTAATTCTACGTCCAAGCCCGAAACGGAGCATGACTAGCTCGTCGTTCAGGTCACGGATTTGGACGCGACTCTTAGTGAGTTCTTTATTAAATCTCCTACATAGTCCATGCAGTCGCTCAATCTTATTGTTGAGCGACTCAATAGTCGGTCCCTTAGGTGGCTCAGGCTCATCATCATCGCTGTCAATGAGCCGGCATGACCTAAGGACCGGAGGCGGGTTACGCCTCTTGAAAATGAGCGGCGCGGAACTAGAGGATGCAGGCTCCTTCCCTTTTACCGAGTCGGTAGGTTCTGCCGTTTTCTTGCGCAGAAGCACCTTACCGTACCCTCCCTCGGGTTTTCTAATGCCTACAATCGTATGACTACGACTAGGTACAGCGGTGTTTACAGAATTTTCGTGCAATCCTACGCTGCCCGGAGGCGTTACAATGGAAGATCTACGAGCCTTGCTACTTCTTTCTCCAGCGGGTGCCTTCCTTTTTAATCTGGCAGGAGCGAACGTGACCTTGGCTGCCGGCTCCTTCCCCTTATCTTGTAGCGTTGTGGAGTGCGCCGTGATTCCCGCGCTAAAGACGAGGTGGTGGCAAAATAGCTAGAGGCGCCATGATGGCCTTAACCTCCTCTCTCACAAATGAGTTCTCTCCCGCTACAACTAATGGCAATGGGATGTCTTCAAGGTTGAAGGTGGAGTTGGATCCGGTGTAAGACACAATAGCACGGCTGGCCATGGCTTGTAAAATGCTCTGAGAATTGCTACTAGATAGAAAAGAATAAAGATTGCTTTGATTGATGAAAAGAGGAGGGGCGTTGGGTTGGTTATATAGTGAAGTTAGCTCTCTATTCACGAGGAAATGATATCAATCAGCAAGATCCCCAGCATATTCTCAGATAAGATCAACAGGGTTTACTTCCCGCAAACGATGAACCTGAACTGGCTGACTGGTGGGGCGGCCGCACCTGGGGGGTCGGCCGCACCCTGGGTGCGCCCCCCATGGCTGGATTTTCTCCCACTGACTTATGCATGCAAAATATTCCAGATTATCTTGGTTACACGTTTTTGTTTACGCGGATAATTGATTGATTAGTATTAATCTACAAGATAATTATGGAAAATCATTTCTATATTTATGCATAATTACTTTTTATGCTTAATTTCATATTCTATTTTTGTTTTTCTCAATTTCTAATGAAGATACAACAAAATTGACATGTTTTTAAATCAAATTTTAACTTAGCACATATTTATCTAAATCAATTAATTCTATCATGTCAATTTCTTGATTTTCTTCAGAAGGCTCTAGGAAAACTTTTAAACGTTGACCATTAACTTTAAAAATTTTTACCGTCATTGTCTTGAATGGTAATTGCTTCGTGAGTTGAGGTATCGATGACGGTGTATGGTCCATTCCAATTGCTGCGAAGTTTTCCTTCATTCTTTTTGCTTTAAACCTGAAATGGTTAGTGACAAAAATACCCAAAGGAATATTTTTTGCAATTATATCTCTATGCTCATTTCACAAGGACATTTAAAGCAAAAGGTGAAAACTCATGCTAACTTCCGAAAGTGCTAGCTTAAGAGCAAGAGCTCACCCTGGGGAATCCTTCGAATTGTGTTTCTAATTGATGAAGTGGTCCCCCTTCCAACACTTTTGGGTACCTATCTCAAGATTTACACAATGAGATTTGAAATATTTATGATGAACATATGCATCTACAACCACCCTTTCAAAGTTTTTAGGGAGTAAGAGGGGTTGAAGATCTCGTGTTTGGCAACGTTAGAGAGACCAATTGATTCAGGAGATTTTTCATATGAGCATGGATTTGATGAAGTATTCAAGAAATAACTCCCATGCTCATCGATGTCATCATCTTTTTCAAACTCCAAGGGTGATTCTTCATGAATGTCCAAAGGTGAAAACATTATCTCCATCATTTTATGACATTCATTGGACGTTTTATTACAACATTTCTGGTTGGGATTAACCAAGGAGTCTGCCCTATTCTTAGACATATCTGCTGGAGGGTCATTTACGCATAAAACCACAGAGGAAGGAGAAGCTCTTTTAGATCAAATCGCCGAGAATCCTCCACTTCTAGAACCACTCCGTGTAGAACTCGAACCCTCACTATCCCAAAATCCTCCAAGAGAAGAAGGAATTCCACCTTTGGAAATCCCTATTGACCTCTTTAATACTGATTTTGGGAGCACATTAAATTCGCATAAGAGACCTTCGAGTGAATATAACTCAAATTCTCTCAAGAAGAGTTCTCTTAGAAGGTATCCTTATTTCCATTGGGAAGAATTCGAGGATGACATATCTAATGATGCCATAGAAGGAGAGCCGAGCCACCTAGAAGCCCATCCTATCTTCTCCCCGTCTATGCCCACATTAGATGTCTCATCTGAAATCATCTTTAAACCCATCCTTGACTCCGATGGCTCCTCTTATACTCATGAAGACCACATGGATAACCAAGAAGTGTTACGACAATGGCTGGAAAGTATTAAAAATTTATGTGCTGTTGCTGAAGAGTGTATGGACAAGAATGAAGCTTTATGGGTAGAATCCAAACTTGTCTTAGATCCAATCAGCGAGCTTAAATCAATCCCTTCAATAGACATGACTCGTCCAAGTTTGGAGGAGGCCTTAGACAAGACCAACCTAAGAATCACCAATCCATGGGAAATGTTGAATGATAAAACGTCCAATGAATGTCATAAAATGATGGAGATAATGTTTTCACCTTTGGACATTCATGAAGAATCACCCTTGGAGTTTGAAAAAGATGATGACATCGATGAGCATGGGAGTTATTTCTTGAATACTTCATCAAATCCATGCTCATATGAAAAATCTCCTGAATCAATTGGTCTCTCTAACGTTGCCAAACACGAGATCTTCAACCCCTCTTACTCCCTAAAAACTTTGAAAGGGTGGTTGTAGATGCATATGTTCATCATAAATATTTCAAATCTCATTGTGTAAATCTTGAGATAGGTACCCAAAAGTGTTGGAAGGGGGACCACTTCATCAATTAGAAACACAATTCGAAGGATTCCCCAGGGTGAGCTCTTGCTCTTAAGCTAGCACTTTCGGAAGTTAGCATGAGTTTTCACCTTTTGCTTTAAATGTCCTTGTGAAATGAGCATAGAGATATAATTGCAAAAAATATTCCTTTGGGTATTTTTGTCACTAACCATTTCAGGTTTAAAGCAAAAAGAATGAAGGAAAACTTCGCAGCAATTGGAATGGACCATACACCGTCATCGATACCTCAACTCACGAAGCAATTACCATTCAAGACAATGACGGTAAAAATTTTTAAAGTTAATGGTCAACGTTTAAAAGTTTTCCTAGAGCCTTCTGAAGAAAATCAAGAAATTGACATGATAGAATTAATTGATTTAGATAAATATGTGCTAAGTTAAAATTTGATTTAAAAACATGTCAATTTTGTTGTATCTTCATTAGAAATTGAGAAAAACAAAAATAGAATATGAAATTAAGCATAAAAAGTAATTATGCATAAATATAGAAATGATTTTCCATAATTATCTTGTAGATTAATACTAATCAATCAATTATCCGCGTAAACAAAAACGTGTAACCAAGATAATCTGGAATATTTTGCATGCATAAGTCAGTGGGAGAAAATCCAGCCATGGGGGGCGCACCCAGGGTGCGGCCGACCCCCCAGGTGCGGCCGCCCCACCAGTCAGCCAGTTCAGGTTCATCGTTTGCGGGAAGTAAACCCTGTTGATCTTATCTGAGAATATGCTGGGGATCTTGCTGATTGATATCATTTCCTCGTGAATAGAGAGCTAACTTCACTATATAACCAACCCAACGCCCCTCCTCTTTTCATCAATCAAAGCAATCTTTATTCTTTTCTATCTAGTAGCAATTCTCAGAGCATTTTACAAGCCATGGCCAGCCGTGCTATTGTGTCTTACACCGGATCCAACTCCACCTTCAACCTTGAAGACATCCCATTGCCATTAGTTGTAGCGGGAGAGAACTCATTTGTGAGAGAGGAGGTTAAGGCCATCATGGCGCCTCTAGCTATTTTGCCACCACCTCGTCTTAGCGCGGGAATCACGGCGCACTCCACAACGCTACAAGATAAGGGGAAGGAGCCGGCAGCCAAGGTCACGTTCGCTCCTGCCAGATTAAAAAGGAAGGCACCCGCTGGAGAAAGAAGTAGCAAGGCTCGTAGATCTTCCATTGTAACGCCTCCGGGCAGCGTAGGATTGCACGAAAATTCTGTAAACACCGCTGTACCTAGTCGTAGTCATACGATTGTAGGCATTAGAAAACCCGAGGGAGGGTACGGTAAGGTGCTTCTGCGCAAGAAAACGGCAGAACCTACCGACTCGGTAAAAGGGAAGGAGCCTGCATCCTCTAGTTCCGCGCCGCTCATTTTCAAGAGGCGTAACCCGCCTCCGGTCCTTAGGTCATGCCGGCTCATTGACAGCGATGATGATGAGCCTGAGCCACCTAAGGGACCGACTATTGAGTCGCTCAACAATAAGATTGAGCGACTGCATGGACTATGTAGGAGATTTAATAAAGAACTCACTAAGAGTCGCGTCCAAATCCGTGACCTGAACGACGAGCTAGTCATGCTCCGTTTCGGGCTTGGACGTAGAATTAAGAAATTAGCTAAAGCCGTCGGGTGTGAGGAAATCCTCAACCCTCAGATTTAGAGCTTACTCTCAAGAATAAGCATAGGCGTCTTGTTACTTTTCACAATTGAATTTTCAATCTTGTAAGCGCCTATGAATTAATAAAAAGTTTTTATTATATTATTGTCTACACTTGTCTTCTGTGTATCTTTGTGCAATTATTTAAAGACAGATAAAAAGACAAGTGTGGGGGAGACTGCACTGCATTTCCAACAGGTAAAAGAATTGAAAATTCGAATAAATTAAAAGAAACCTGAATTTAATATGTCTCCAATTTCACTTTATCTTTGAAATTAGAATTTATATACTTTTTATTCCAATGCTGAATTTCCTAAACTTATGAGTAACTTTTTATAGGGACCCCATTTTATCTAAGTAATTGAGCTTTGAGATAGTAGGGTGATTTGAACCTTGTAAAGTCTTGAAAAGTACTTGGGATTTTATTTTAAAATATAAAACCATGTTCCTTAGTGATATTAATTCCTACCAGAGCCATATGATGTTTTTAGTATAGGAAACCATACTCGTATGTTACTTGTATTTTCATTGAGCTTTGTCAAATTGTTGTGACCATTGTTGAGATTATTTTCATACACCCAAGATCAAGATTCACGTACACCCACAAATAAAGTGCTGACTCTTACACTAAGAGTTACGCAATCCATTTTGTTCACTAAAAAAATGCTCCAATTGTTGTGATTCTCTCTAAAAAAATATTCATGTGCCAAAAGAATATGGGCTATGTAAAAAAAACATGCCAAAGTGCATGAGAGAAAGAAAGCATGCCAAAAAGCATGATGCATGATAAAAAAAAGAGAGAAAACAATGGGCACTTCGATGCTCGCCCCGAGAGAAAACAATGGGTACCTCGATGCCCGCCGGTGAGAATAAAATAGCCCATATTCTCAGAAGCACTTTCAAAAGAAAAAGAGAATCGCCATAAAAGAGTACAAAAATAATATATGATCCATTTACACACTTGCACTTCTTGATCTAAGTGTATGATTTGTATCTCCTTTCGTTCTGGTTTTTGACTTAGCAATATTATGAAATGCAAGTAAGTTATTTTCTTCATACCTACCTATAACTCCACATATGCTATTAGAAGTAGGATGAAAGAAAGGCAAAATTCAAAAGCCTTTGGTAAGGAATACATATTGTTGAGAGATTTTTGAGAATCATTTGAGGAACATGGTTTTATATTTTAAAATAAAATCCCAAGTACTTTTCAAGACTTTACAAGGTTCAAATCACCCTACTATATCTCAAAGCTCAATTACTTAGATAAAATGGGGTCCCTATAAAAAGTTACTCATAAGTTTAGGAAATTCAGCATTGGAATAAAAAGTATATAAATTCTAATTTCAAAGATAAAGTGAAATTGGAGACATATTAAATTCAGGTTTCTTTTAATTTATTCGAATTTTCAATTCTTTTACCTGTTGGAAATGCAGTGCAGTCTCCCCCACACTTGTCTTTTTATCTGTCTTTAAATAATTGCACAAAGATACACAGAAGACAAGTGTAGACAATAATATAATAAAAACTTTTTATTAATTCATAGGCGCTTACAAGATTGAAAATTCAATTGTGAAAAGTAACAAGACGCCTATGCTTATTCTTGAGAGTAAGCTCTAAATCTGAGGGTTGAGGATTTCCTCACACCCGACGGCTTTAGCTAATTTCTTAATTCTACGTCCAAGCCCGAAACGGAGCATGACTAGCTCGTCGTTCAGGTCACGGATTTGGACGCGACTCTTAGTGAGTTCTTTATTAAATCTCCTACATAGTCCATGCAGTCGCTCAATCTTATTGTTGAGCGACTCAATAGTCGGTCCCTTAGGTGGCTCAGGCTCATCATCATCGCTGTCAATGAGCCGGCATGACCTAAGGACCGGAGGCGGGTTACGCCTCTTGAAAATGAGCGGCGCGGAACTAGAGGATGCAGGCTCCTTCCCTTTTACCGAGTCGGTAGGTTCTGCCGTTTTCTTGCGCAGAAGCACCTTACCGTACCCTCCCTCGGGTTTTCTAATGCCTACAATCGTATGACTACGACTAGGTACAGCGGTGTTTACAGAATTTTCGTGCAATCCTACGCTGCCCGGAGGCGTTACAATGGAAGATCTACGAGCCTTGCTACTTCTTTCTCCAGCGGGTGCCTTCCTTTTTAATCTGGCAGGAGCGAACGTGACCTTGGCTGCCGGCTCCTTCCCCTTATCTTGTAGCGTTGTGGAGTGCGCCGTGATTCCCGCGCTAAGACGAGGTGGTGGCAAAATAGCTAGAGGCGCCATGATGGCCTTAACCTCCTCTCTCACAAATGAGTTCTCTCCCGCTACAACTAATGGCAATGGGATGTCTTCAAGGTTGAAGGTGGAGTTGGATCCGGTGTAAGACACAATAGCACGGCTGGCCATGGCTTGTAAAATGCTCTGAGAATTGCTACTAGATAGAAAAGAATAAAGATTGCTTTGATTGATGAAAAGAGGAGGGGCGTTGGGTTGGTTATATAGTGAAGTTAGCTCTCTATTCACGAGGAAATGATATCAATCAGCAAGATCCCCAGCATATTCTCAGATAAGATCAACAGGGTTTACTTCCCGCAAACGATGAACCTGAACTGGCTGACTGGTGGGGCGGCCGCACCTGGGGGGTCGGCCGCACCCTGGGTGCGCCCCCCATGGCTGGATTTTCTCCCACTGACTTATGCATGCAAAATATTCCAGATTATCTTGGTTACACGTTTTTGTTTACGCGGATAATTGATTGATTAGTATTAATCTACAAGATAATTATGGAAAATCATTTCTATATTTATGCATAATTACTTTTTAAAGTAATGGTCAACGTTTAAAAGTTTTCCTAGAGCCTTCTGAAGAAAATCAAGAAATTGACATGATAGAATTAATTGATTTAGATAAATATGT
>JAHUYU010003408.1:0-13598 GCA_030439765.1 Tripidium arundinaceum | reverse complement strand
GTTATCCCACCAAATCCACCTCACAAGGATTTTCAATTCGATAGTTTTCCCAAATGCATGAAGTATTGATCTTTGTAAGGAGATCTTTTGGGCAAAGATTAATTCATCATGTATTGTCTCTACATAAATTTCTTTGAATTTGGAGGTCGTTTCAGATTTTATCTTTTCCCAAGTCTTCTAGGCTAACTTTCTCGTGGGTCGGAATTTCTGACATTGATCGACCTACGGCAACAGAGACTCAAATTCCAACATTTTGTGTCCAAGTCAGAGGCTCTTTGTCTGAAATTCATTTGGAATTTCTAACCTTGCTTGACTTTGAGCCACTACGAACTCAAAGAGCTTTTTACTTCCATATATATATATATATATATATATATATATATATATATATATATATATATATATATATATATATGTATGTATCGGTCCAGTCATAAAAAAATACTCTATAGACCTGAAGTTACTACCTAGGTCTTGAAGTTTTGGATTTTTCAGAGTAAAATTGCGTTCGGTACTTCGATCTGTTCTTATGTATCTTGCTTTGGCATGGTTTTATTCACTATTCTTTGAGAATTTCCTCCAAAGGTTAGCATAGCATATGAGGTATTGATATGTGTAATCTTACGGGTTGGAAGAAAGGTTTGTTGGTTGTGAAGTTAGGACATAGGAGGAATTGAGACTAACTCAACAAGTTGAATGGTGTGGTCATGCTCCCAACCAACCATGTTCGAGCTCTTTTCAACTCAAATCTGGATGCCTATTTTTTTCTTTATATACCATACAGTTCTTGTTAAGTTAGTCTCATACTCTCACTTTTTTAAGAAAAACTAGTGAACATGCACGTGCGTGCCACACGTGTCTACAAAATCTTTTGTTTTTAATGACCATTCTCTAGCTTGTCTGCAGTTGTCATTTTATCCTAGTATTTGCAAAAATCAAGATATAAGGGTTCATGTGACATATATGTTGCTTGATGCTTTTCAATGAACTCTTCAAGTTGGAAGTTAAACAATAACAAATAAAATTGATTCACACAACTCTTTCAAAATGGACATGTCTTTGATGAATTCATCCAATCGATATAGTAATCATATCTGCAAATTTGAAACCAGAGACCAAAAATCGTAATAATGATCTATCAACGTTGACGCACCTTAAAGCTGGTGTTCGATTTGATCAATATGCAGCACGGCAGAGGCAGACAACTTGCTTGGCATAGAGGCAGAGAATTTCTCAAGTGACATAGTCATGGAAGAAAGGCAAAGAAAATGAGAAAATAATAAATCCTAAAGACACCTGTTTAATATTCTGTGCGAGAATAAGCATTCACAATTAATCCACTAAAAAACAATTGTGGTCTATACACAAAAAAATAGGTGTTTGGTAAATCCAGACAGGAAGAGAAGTGCAGTATCTAACCCTATCTACTATGCAACATTGATCACATTGATCACCACGCATAGATAAATGCACATCCTCATATCTAATTCAGGAACAAAATACATAGCAAATTTAGGCCCTGATTATAAACAAAGGGTCGGGCTGGACCACCGTCCCCACCTCGCTGTCCCGCCTCGCGCGGCTGGCGGCTCGACTTTGCCGCAAACGCGTTCTCTAGGAAGATTCCACCAGAGCTTAGGAATCGATCAATGCTTTGCAGTCAAAACCTCATGAGCCCAACAAATTGCAGTTCAACCCATCAAATTGACTCTGATATTTCACAAACCAAGATCCACACAAACACCAAAATCACACAAACACCAATATCCACTGCCTGTGCTGCCTTTTCCACTTCAACCACTCGCCGTTAACTTGGTCCTGCAGGGCCAATAAAAGAGAAGGTTTTAATTCTCCAGACCAAATTAATCAGCATAATCTATGTGAAAGCATCTTTGCTCTTTTAAATTTATGTTTAGTTATTGAGCCAAATGCGTATAATTCGATTTGTTGTTGATAGTGTAGTAGCATATCCCAGCATTACACGCCTAATTTCAAGGTGCCAAGAGTATGAAAGCAGAGTGAGAACGCCATGGCAGCCTCCTAAATCCCTAGTATATACTAATATAGTACATATATGAGCTTTACCTCTTTCAAATGCTCTAGTCTCTCCAGCACAGGAAGGAGTTCATCAGGAAATGAAGAAAGACCTTTTCAGTTTTCATCAAAGAAAATAGCATGCCCCTTCCTTTACAAGGTGAAAATCACCAACTTATATAAGAAAAAGAGCACTGCAGAGGATCCTATCATATAACTATTATGCAATGGGGAATGGGACTTTCTAATGTAGGAACAGAATAGTGAGCTATAGAACCTTTAGTTAAACTGATAAGCATTCTCACTCGTCATAAAAATGAATAAGGTGAATGGTAATGACACATTCCGGTATTTGGAGTAGAAGGGTTATAAGATGGTCCTAGTTGCCAGCCATGCAACATAAATCTGTCATTGCAATGCACCTCCTGCAAATAAAAAAACTTGTTACAGAACATATTGTTGAAGGATTAGGTAGACAAAATCAGCCAGCGTCAGAACCAAAAAATATTGCAAATGAATCTGAGACCAAAATAAAAGCTAACCTGTGTGATTTTGTTATCTAGGTTTGTGACTTAAATGAGTTGTCTAGACTCCAGAAAGCAGAAAGGAGGCTGATGAGATACTAAAAGTATCCATGAGGCAAGATTGCATCTCTCCCAACGATAACATCTGTAAGAGGTAAGCTTTTATTTTGGTCTCAGATTCATTTGCAATATTTTTTGGTTCTGACGCTGGCTGATTTTGTCTACCTAATCCTTCAACAATATGTTCTGTAACAAGTTTTTTTATTTGCAGGAGGTGCATTGCAATGACAGATTTATGTTGCATGGCTGGCAACTAGGACCATCTTATAACCCTTCTACTCCAAATACCGGAATGTGTCATTACCATTCACCTTATTCATTTTTATGACGAGTGAGAATGCTTATCAGTTTAACTAAAGGTTCTATAGCTCACTATTCTGTTCCTACATTAGAAAGTCCCATTCCCCATTGCATAATAGTTATATGATAGGATCCTCTGCAGTGCTCTTTTTCTTATATAAGTTGGTGATTTTCACCTTGTAAAGGAAGGGGCATGCTATTTTCTTTGATGAAAACTGAAAAGGTCTTTCTTCATTTCCTGATGAACTCCTTCCTGTGCTGGAGAGACTAGAGCATTTGAAAGAGGTAAAGCTCATATATGTACTATATTAGTATATACTAGGGATTTAGGAGGCTGCCATGGCGTTCTCACTCTGCTTTCATACTCTTGGCACCTTGAAATTAGGCGTGTAATGCTGGGATATGCTACTACACTATCAACAACAAATCGAATTATACGCATTTGGCTCAATAACTAAACATAAATTTAAAAGAGCAAAGATGCTTTCACATAGATTATGCTGATTAATTTGGTCTGGAGAATTAAAACCTTCTCTTTTATTGGCCCTGCAGGACCAAGTTAACGGCGAGTGGTTGAAGTGGAAAAGGCAGCACAGGCAGTGGATATTGGTGTTTGTGTGATTTTGGTGTTTGTGTGGATCTTGGTTTGTGAAATATCAGAGTCAATTTGATGGGTTGAACTGCAATTTGTTGGGCTCATGAGGTTTTGACTGCAAAGCATTGATCGATTCCTAAGCTCTGGTGGAATCTTCCTAGAGAACGCGTTTGCGGCAAAGTCGAGCCGCCAGCCGCGCGAGGCGGGACAGCGAGGTGGGGACGGTGGTCCAGCCCGACCCTTTGTTTATAATCAGGGCCTAAATTTGCTATGTATTTTGTTCCTGAATTAGATATGAGGATGTGCATTTATCTATGCGTGGTGATCAATGTGATCAATGTTGCATAGTAGATAGGGTTAGATACTGCACTTCTCTTCCTGTCTGGATTTACCAAACACCTATTTTTTTGTGTATAGACCACAATTGTTTTTTAGTGGATTAATTGTGAATGCTTATTCTCGCACAGAATATTAAACAGGTGTCTTTAGGATTTATTATTTTCTCATTTTCTTTGCCTTTCTTCCATGACTATGTCACTTGAGAAATTCTCTGCCTCTATGCCAAGCAAGTTGTCTGCCTCTGCCGTGCTGCATATTGATCAAATCGAACACCAGCTTTAAGGTGCGTCAACGTTGATAGATCATTATTACGATTTTTGGTCTCTGGTTTCAAATTTGCAGATATGATTACTATATCGATTGGATGAATTCATCAAAGACATGTCCATTTTGAAAGAGTTGTGTGAATCAATTTTATTTGTTATTGTTTAACTTCCAACTTGAAGAGTTCATTGAAAAGCATCAAGCAACATATATGTCACATGAACCCTTATATCTTGATTTTTGCAAATACTAGGATAAAATGACAACTGCAGACAAGCTAGAGAATGGTCATTAAAAACAAAAGATTTTGTAGACACGTGTGGCACGCACGTGCATGTTCACTAGTTTTTCTTAAAAAAGTGAGAGTATGAGACTAACTTAACAAGAACTGTATGGTATATAAAGAAAAAAATAGGCATCCAGATTTGAGTTGAAAAGAGCTCGAACATGGTTGGTTGGGAGCATGACCACACCATTCAACTTGTTGAGTTAGTCTCAATTCCTCCTATGTCCTAACTTCACAACCAACAAACCTTTCTTCCAACCCGTAAGATTACACATATCAATACCTCATATGCTATGCTAACCTTTGGAGGAAATTCTCAAAGAATAGTGAATAAAACCATGCCAAAGCAAGATACATAAGAACAGATCGAAGTACCGAACGCAATTTTACTCTGAAAAATCCAAAACTTCAAGACCTAGGTAGTAACTTCAGGTCTATAGAGTATTTTTTTATGACTGGACCGATACATACATATATATATATATATATATATATATATATATATATATATATATATATATATATATATATATATATGGAAGTAAAAAGCTCTTTGAGTTCGTAGTGGCTCAAAGTCAAGCAAGGTTAGAAATTCCAAATGAATTTCAGACAAAGAGCCTCTGACTTGGACACAAAATGTTGGAATTTGAGTCTCTGTTGCCGTAGGTCGATCAATGTCAGAAATTCCGACCCACGAGAAAGTTAGCCTAGAAGACTTGGGAAAAGATAAAATCTGAAACGACCTCCAAATTCAAAGAAATTTATGTAGAGACAATACATGATGAATTAATCTTTGCCCAAAAGATCTCCTTACAAAGATCAATACTTCATGCATTTGGGAAAACTATCGAATTGAAAATCCTTGTGAGGTGGATTTGGTGGGGATCACCTAAGAGATTTTCTTGCATGTCCTAGCATCAATATCCACCAAGAAATCTTAACCAAATGCCATGAACGAAAGACCCATGAAGGCCAAAGAGTGAGACTAGAAGGAAGAGAAGCAAATCCGCATGAAATTCAACAGAACAAAAGTCTTGGATTTAATTTTAAACACAAAGTCGTAAACACAAGGTCTTTCACTTAATACTGCTCATCTTTCTCTTTTTGTCTCTCCCGTCTCACATGAAACCTACTCCCTCCGTCCCAAAATAAGTGATGTTTTTGACTTTTAGACATCTTGTTTGACTGTTCATCTTATTTAAAATTTTTGTGCAAATTATGAAATAAATAAACCATTACTAAAGTATCTCTAATGATAAAATAAGTCTATACCTAATAATAAAGAGGTAAAATTTCAGGCCATTTTTTTCGTCTGCCTCTCCTAACTAACTTCGTGAATATGGAAACGGTTTCTGTCTTTGTCTGTCTACGAACCCTCATATCTTATATGACATATGCACGTCATTTTGAGGTAATCTAAATAGCGAGGAATCCTAATCCAAATAGATACCTGTGATCCTGACTAATCTAAATAGGAATTCTAATTCTAATCCAATCCAAATAAAAAAGGAGTTAAAAAGGTTTTCTGTTTTGCGTGTTGTTTTCCTTCTCTTGGCTGCCTAGAACTCTATTCCGTCTCCTCTGGTTGTCCGTATGTTAGTTATGTTGCTTGTTTTTCGTTTTTTTTCTTCTCCTATTTTTCTTCTGCCTGGTTGTTGTTATGCCGCTTTTTTTTTCTTTACTCAATTTTCTTCCACCGCTCTCTGGTTGGCCGACTAAACTATTACGCCGGCATTTTATCCACTTTCTTTTCTTTTCCGTATATTCTTATAAAATATAAATAAAAACATATAATATTACAGTTCTTTAAACTCTTAACCTTTCATTTGCATCACTAAGTTATCGATGGAGTTTTGATTTTGTTAGAACCTAGATGACGCAATGGCCCATGTAATCAGACCATAAGCAAAAATCTTAAATAACCTATTGCCTAATTTAAACTAAATAAATGTGTCTCAACTCTCAACCTATACATGTATGTGTCTCGAACTTATACACATAAACAAGTGCAATCTGTGACAAGGTCTGAAACTCGATATTTAACTCTACGAACATATGGACATTATGAAAATTAAAGTTATATTATATTTACGAGTAAAAATTTCGGTGCCTTACGACGAGAGAAAAAATATCAAAGTTAGTATTTTAATTCGATATATAGACTTAATAAGACATTGTCATTCTATACCAATATTAACTTATATCATAGATGCTATGATCATCATAAATTAAATTATAGCTTTTAAATTCTATAAGAAAAGATAGAACATAAATAGATATATAACATTCCCGTCCTCGTTTTCCATAGACGGTTGATGTCTTTTTCTCTTCCGTTGCAACGCACGAGCATGTTTGCTAGTCATAACAAAATAGATAATATTTATAAAAAAAATTGAATAAGAAAATAGTCAAACGTGTAGAAATAAAAAAAGGCATTTATTTTGGAACGGATGAGTACCCAGCGGTCGCTAGAGTTCTTCTCACAAGCAGTGACAGTGTTGGCTCGGGCTGTAGAGCAGCAGAGGGCTGGCTGGCTGGCTGGACGGCAGTGTCAGGAGTCAGGACTCAGGAGCGGTCGAGCTCAAGCGTGCTGCTGTCCGATAGGGCCTAGGGGCACTTGGCACGTACGGGCAGGCAGGCGGGGCCGGAAAGTATGCTGTGGGACATCCTCACAGGGACGGATTGGCGGATTTTTTTTTTTTTTTTGACGCCTCTCGTCTGGGATTGGGATCGTGAGGGTCCGGGGTGTGGAACCGGGCTTCTCCGGACGGGATGGGACGGAACGCGGAAGGGATTCCACGCGGAAGCGACAGGGGAAGGAGGGAGACCTGACACCTGATCAAAGTCTACGGCCCGGCCCGCGCAGGGTTTACGCGTCACCGGCCGCCGGTTGGACTACTAGCAAATCAATGCCGATCAGCCGATGGATGATTTGGGTCGTCAGACACAGCGAAGAAGTTTCAGTGCAATACTGTGACGGCTTCGTTACACAGAAAATCGAGGCCGTCACATGCAGGCAGAAACCCATGTGTAGCTTCAGTAAAAACTGCTCGTTGATGACTGACTATTAGGGCTCATTATTGTAATCGTGGGCTCGTGGTCGTGGCCTTGGCCGACTCGGTGAAATACCTACGGAACGTACGTCCAGTACGCGCCTTGGAACTATTTCTCGGCGACGTCCTTCATGTGCACGGATGGTACGTACACCAGTAACAAACTAACAACACAGCACTAGAGCAGTGAGCAAGTAGGAGTATCGTGGGAACTGAACGCACGCAGTGGCACTGCACAAATTAATCAAAGCAATCAACTTTCGGGGGACAAAAAACATGAAATCAAAGTAATCAACACACGACTTGAATCGCTCAACGTCAACGGCTCCACAATCTGAAGCTGATGCCAAGCAGGAGCAGCACAGACAGATTGGGCCGTGCATGGGAGCTTTCGTGGCACAAGACGACGAACCCCGAAAGTCACGGTCTCAGCGCAAAGCTTATTCAGAGTTAGACACGGTTATACGTACTACAGGCAGCGTTGGCAGTGTCCAAGTCCAAATTATGCCCGTCTCGTATTACCACTGACTCGTCGTGTTTTGGCGGATATTTTGTACGTAATGTAATCAACCTTGAGTTGATTGACTCCCGAGTCAACAGCGACGGCGACTGGCTCACTGCTGAGAGAGAGCTCTGTTTCTGATCCCGATCGCGCTCTGCTTCTGGTGCTGTGTTGTTAGTTTGTTACTGGTGTACGTACCATCCGTGCACATGAAGGACGTCGCCGAGAAATAGTTCCAAGGCGCGTACTGGACGTACGTTCCGTAGGTATTTCACCGAGTCGGCCAAGGCCACGACCACGAGCCCACGATTACAATAATGAGCCCTAATAGTCAGTCATCAACGAGCAGTTTTTACTGAAGCTACACATGGGTTTCTGCCTGCATGTGACGGCCTCGATTTTCTGTGTAACGAAGCCGTCACAGTATTGCACTGAAACTTCTTCGCTGTGTCTGACGACCCAAATCATCCATCGGCTGATCGGCATTGATTTGCTAGTAGTCCAACCGGCGGCCGGTGACGCGTAAACCCTGCGCGGGCCGGGCCGTAGACTTTGATCAGGTGTCAGGTCTCCCTCCTTCCCCTGTCGCTTCCGCGTGGAATCCCTTCCGCGTTCCGTCCCATCCCGTCCGGAGAAGCCCGGTTCCACACCCCGGACCCTCACGATCCCAATCCCAGACGAGAGGCGTCAAAAAAAAAAAAAAAATCCGCCAATCCGTCCCTGTGAGGATGTCCCACAGCATACTTTCCGGCCCCGCCTGCCTGCCCGTACGTGCCAAGTGCCCCTAGGCCCTATCGGACAGCAGCACGCTTGAGCTCGACCGCTCCTGAGTCCTGACTCCTGACACTGCCGTCCAGCCAGCCAGCCAGCCCTCTGCTGCTCTACAGCCCGAGCCAACACTGTCACTGCTTGTGAGAAGAACTCTAGCGACCGCTGGGTACTCATCCGTTCCAAAATAAATGCCTTTTTTTATTTCTACACGTTTGACTATTTTCTTATTCAATTTTTTTTATAAATATTATCTATTTTGTTATGACTAGCAAACATGCTCGTGCGTTGCAACGGAAGAGAAAAAGACATCAACCGTCTATGGAAAACGAGGACGGGAATGTTATATATCTATTTATGTTCTATCTTTTCTTATAGAATTTAAAAGCTATAATTTAATTTATGATGATCATAGCATCTATGATATAAGTTAATATTGGTATAGAATGACAATGTCTTATTAAGTCTATATATCGAATTAAAATACTAACTTTGATATTTTTTCTCTCGTCGTAAGGCACCGAAATTTTTACTCGTAAATATAATATAACTTTAATTTTCATAATGTCCATATGTTCGTAGAGTTAAATATCGAGTTTCAGACCTTGTCACAGATTGCACTTGTTTATGTGTATAAGTTCGAGACACATACATGTATAGGTTGAGAGTTGAGACACATTTATTTAGTTTAAATTAGGCAATAGGTTATTTAAGATTTTTGCTTATGGTCTGATTACATGGGCATTGCGTCATCTAGGTTCTAACAAAATCAAAACTCCATCGATAACTTAGTGATGCAAATGAAAGGTTAAGAGTTTAAAGAACTGTAATATTATATGTTTTTATTTATATTTTATAAGAATATACGGAAAAGAAAAGAAAGTGGATAAAATGCCGGCGTAATAGTTTAGTCGGCCAACCAGAGAGCGGTGGAAGAAAATTGAGTAAAGAAAAAAAAAGCGGCATAACAACAACCAGGCAGAAGAAAATAGGAGAAGAAAAAAAAACGAAAAACAAGCAACATAACTAACATACGGACAACCAGAGGAGACGGAATAGAGTTCTAGGCAGCCAAGAGAAGGAAAACAACACGCAAAACAGAAACCTTTTTAACTCCTTTTTATTTGGATTGGATTAGAATTAGAATTCCTATTTAGATTAGTCAGGATCACAGGTATCTATTTGGATTAGGATTCCTCGCTATTTAGATTACCTCAAAATGACGTGCATATGTCATATAAGATATGAGGGTTCGTAGACAGACAAAGACAGAAACCGTTTCCATATTCACGAAGTTAGTTAGGAGAGGCAGACGAAAAAAATGGCCTGAAATTTTACCTCTTTATTATTAGGTATAGACTTATTTTATCATTAGAGATACTTTAGTAATGGTTTATTTATTTCATAATTTGCACAAAAATTTTAAATAAGATGAACGGTCAAACAAGATGTCTAAAAGTCAAAAACATCACTTATTTTGGGACGGAGGGAGTAGGTTTCATGTGAGACGGGAGAGACAAAAAGAGAAAGATGAGCAGTATTAAGTGAAAGACCTTGTGTTTACGACTTTGTGTTTAAAATTAAATCCAAGACTTTTGTTCTGTTGAATTTCATGCGGATTTGCTTCTCTTCCTTCTAGTCTCACTCTTTGGCCTTCATGGGTCTTTCGTTCATGGCATTTGGTTAAGATTTCTTGGTGGATATTGATGCTAGGACATGCAAGAAAATCTCTTAGGTGATCCCCACCAAATCCACCTCACAAGGATTTTCAATTCGATAGTTTTCCCAAATGCATGAAGTATTGATCTTTGTAAGGAGATCTTTTGGGCAAAGATTAATTCATCATGTATTGTCTCTACATAAATTTCTTTGAATTTGGAGGTCGTTTCAGATTTTATCTTTTCCCAAGTCTTCTAGGCTAACTTTCTCGTGGGTCGGAATTTCTGACATTGATCGACCTACGGCAACAGAGACTCAAATTCCAACATTTTGTGTCCAAGTCAGAGGCTCTTTGTCTGAAATTCATTTGGAATTTCTAACCTTGCTTGACTTTGAGCCACTACGAACTCAAAGAGCTTTTTACTTCCATATATATATATATATATATATATATATATATATATATATATATATATATATATATATATATATATATATGTATGTATCGGTCCAGTCATAAAAAAATACTCTATAGACCTGAAGTTACTACCTAGGTCTTGAAGTTTTGGATTTTTCAGAGTAAAATTGCGTTCGGTACTTCGATCTGTTCTTATGTATCTTGCTTTGGCATGGTTTTATTCACTATTCTTTGAGAATTTCCTCCAAAGGTTAGCATAGCATATGAGGTATTGATATGTGTAATCTTACGGGTTGGAAGAAAGGTTTGTTGGTTGTGAAGTTAGGACATAGGAGGAATTGAGACTAACTCAACAAGTTGAATGGTGTGGTCATGCTCCCAACCAACCATGTTCGAGCTCTTTTCAACTCAAATCTGGATGCCTATTTTTTTCTTTATATACCATACAGTTCTTGTTAAGTTAGTCTCATACTCTCACTTTTTAAGAAAAACTAGTGAACATGCACGTGCGTGCCACACGTGTCTACAAAATCTTTTGTTTTTAATGACCATTCTCTAGCTTGTCTGCAGTTGTCATTTTATCCTAGTATTTGCAAAAATCAAGATATAAGGGTTCATGTGACATATATGTTGCTTGATGCTTTTCAATGAACTCTTCAAGTTGGAAGTTAAACAATAACAAATAAAATTGATTCACACAACTCTTTCAAAATGGACATGTCTTTGATGAATTCATCCAATCGATATAGTAATCATATCTGCAAATTTGAAACCAGAGACCAAAAATCGTAATAATGATCTATCAACGTTGACGCACCTTAAAGCTGGTGTTCGATTTGATCAATATGCAGCACGGCAGAGGCAGACAACTTGCTTGGCATAGAGGCAGAGAATTTCTCAAGTGACATAGTCATGGAAGAAAGGCAAAGAAAATGAGAAAATAATAAATCCTAAAGACACCTGTTTAATATTCTGTGCGAGAATAAGCATTCACAATTAGTCCACTAAAAAACAATTGTGGTCTATACACAAAAAAATAGGTGTTTGGTAAATCCAGACAGGAAGAGAAGTGCAGTATCTAACCCTATCTACTATGCAACATTGATCACATTGATCACCACGCATAGATAAATGCACATCCTCATATCTAATTCAGGAACAAAATACATAGCAAATTTAGGCCCTGATTATAAACAAAGGGTCGGGCTGGACCACCGTCCCCACCTCGCTGTCCCGCCTCGCGCGGCTGGCGGCTCGACTTTGCCGCAAACGCGTTCTCTAGGAAGATTCCACCAGAGCTTAGGAATCGATCAATGCTTTGCAGTCAAAACCTCATGAGCCCAACAAATTGCAGTTCAACCCATCAAATTGACTCTGATATTTCACAAACCAAGATCCACACAAACACCAAAATCACACAAACACCAATATCCACTGCCTGTGCTGGAGAGACTAGAGCATTTGAAAGAGGTAAAGCTCATATATGTACTATATTAGTATATACTAGGGATTTAGGAGGCTGCCATGGCGTTCTCACTCTGCTTTCATACTCTTGGCACTTTGAAATTAGGCGTGTAATGCTGGGATATGCTACTACACTATCAACAACAAATCGAATTATACGCATTTGGCTCAATAACTAAACATAAATTTAAAAGAGCAAAGATGCTTTCACATAGATTATGCTGATTAATTTGGTCTGGAGAATTAAAACCTTCTCTTTTATTGGCCCTGCAGGACCAAGTTAACGGCGAGTGGTTGAAGTGGAAAAGGCAGCACAGGCAGTGGATATTGGTGTTTGTGTGATTTTGGTGTTTGTGTGGATCTTGGTTTGTGAAATATCAGAGTCAATTTGATGGGTTGAACTGCAATTTGTTGGGCTCATGAGGTTTTGACTGCAAAGCATTGATCGATTCCTAAGCTCTGGTGGAATCTTCCTAGAGAACGCGTTTGCGGCAAAGTCGAGCCGCCAGCCGCGCGAGGCGGGACAGCGAGGTGGGGACGGTGGTCCAGCCCGACCCTTTGTTTATAATCAGGGCCTAAATTTGCTATGTATTTTGTTCCTGAATTAGATATGAGGATGTGCATTTATCTATGCGTGGTGATCAATGTGATCAATGTTGCATAGTAGATAGGGTTAGATACTGCACTTCTCTTCCTGTCTGGATTTACCAAACACCTATTTTTTTGTGTATAGACCACAATTGTTTTTTAGTGGACTAATTGTGAATGCTTATTCTCGCACAGAATATTAAACAGGTGTCTTTAGGATTTATTATTTTCTCATTTTCTTTGCCTTTCTTCCATGACTATGTCACTTGAGAAATTCTCTGCCTCTATGCCAAGCAAGTTGTCTGCCTCTGCCGTGCTGCATATTGATCAAATCGAACACCAGCTTTAAGGTGCGTCAACGTTGATAGATCATTATTACGATTTTTGGTCTCTGGTTTCAAATTTGCAGATATGATTACTATATCGATTGGATGAATTCATCAAAGACATGTCCATTTTGAAAGAGTTGTGTGAATCAATTTTATTTGTTATTGTTTAACTTCCAACTTGAAGAGTTCATTGAAAAGCATCAAGCAACATATATGTCACATGAACCCTTATATCTTGATTTTTGCAAATACTAGGATAAAATGACAACTGCAGACAAGCTAGAGAATGGTCATTAAAAACAAAAGATTTTGTAGACACGTGTGGCACGCACGTGCATGTTCACTAGTTTTTCTTAAAAAGTGAGAGTATGAGACTAACTAACAAGAACTGTATGGTATGCTCCAAAAAAAAATA
>JAHUYU010000673.1:0-19218 GCA_030439765.1 Tripidium arundinaceum | reverse complement strand
ACAGCACACTCTGAGAGATGATTCAACACTCACACTTGGATTCAAGTGACGAGCGACAGCAAGGCTCAAACTTGGAGGAGGAAGGCTGCTGACTCCTCTAATGATGATCCAGCAATGCTCTTCCTCTTCTCAAGCCCCCGTCGCTCTGGCATGCCGGTTTACAATCCCTCCACTCATAATTGCTTTCTCTCTATAAGTTTGAATGTTTCTATAGATAGCATATATACAAATCAAACTTAAGACAAAGTAAAATCAATCCTTGAGAGAAAAAGTAATGGTGAGTAAATGTTCTATGCTAATTAAAATGTTCAAACCAACTTTTCTGTAGCATAGAAAATGACCTTTAGCTCTATGAACAACACTACCCTTTCATTGTTTGTACATTCCTTCGGGTATGTGTTGTCCACTAATCCTCTGCAGAGAAGAAACAATAAGTGGAGCCAAAGGTTTGGACATAATAAAAAAAAGAGAAGAGGAAGGAGAAAGGAGTGTAAATCTAGAGGACCATGAACAAGTCAAGGAGAGAGGTGAATCGAGCAAGACAAACCCCAAGAAGAAGGAAAGGACCACTAGAAGCATCTACTCTTCATCACAGTGTGCTCTAGTGATAAAGGTAACATCGTAAGGTAAGTCGTAAATATTTAAAAAGCTTTCCTTGACTCTGGTATGCACATAAAGAAAGGAGAAACATGTTTGAATTACAACTTGTTTGATTCAATTTGACTAACTCAACATGTCTTGTTTTTTAAGCTTGTTCATAACATTACTCCCTTGATTTCATAGTCATAATTAAATGAGCTGAATGTTGCATCTTTGGGAGATGATTGTCTTAATCATGAAAATGTTTGATACAAAGTTGACAATTCCTCCATTGTTTAAGCAATTCCACTCTTTTTGATAAAAGTGTTTAATTTTTATATTCATGCTCTTCCTCCTGATCTTGCCACCTATAAAATGAACAACACACACCAATCTCATCATGTTCAATGTGCCTAAGGTTAAAGAAGAATAAATAAGGTTATGGTTCTGTTGGTGTTTTTCCACCAATAGGACCCATGCACTTGATCTCTACCTTGTCTTTGTAAGCAGGACACACTTCAATGAAGGGGAATAATGAGTTGATTTTCCAAATCCTCTAAGTGAAGTTCTGAACGTACAATGAGCAAGATGCTGCCAGTTTTCACAACTAGTACTTCACTTCAAACTGCTGGAAGAGGAAGGAACATGGGTGACACCATCTCAAGAGGTGCAAGCTGTCACGGAACCATCCAAATTATAAGAGCACAAGTATAAAAACAATCATCGAAGTGATCAAATTCTCACACTTGAGCCCATATAACTCCGGTAGTCCAATGAAATCACGAGGGATTTCAAACCAACCAACATACAAGCCAAGATCATAGTGATTCAACATAACAAGTCACATGTTACATCCATTTCATAAGTAGCTCAACATACATCAGAGTTCAACATAGTTATTACAACTTAAGTTCAAAAGTAGCGGAAGCAAAGTAATTTAAAACTAACAACACCCTTATTTCAAATACATGCTAGTACAAAGGTGACCTGAGCAGCCCTCGCCAGGCGTGTCTCGGTGAGTGTTAGAAATACCCCTCCAGCTGGATAGGAACTCGATTCGAATTACCGTCGCTCCCGGTTAGTGAGCACTTGACTTGAGCAACGGCAATGTAGATTCTATTAAATTGAACGGATGGTTAATTGGATGATGATGTAAATGTTGCATCAATTTATACCTGCTATGGTTAATATTGTTTGCTCCTAATCAAGTGAGTGCTCTAGTATAGGTGCTAATATAGATGACAGGTTAATGATGATTAACTTGATGCTTAAGCATTAATGATTACTTATCTGTATTAAGCTTTTATGCAAAATGTTGTCAAGCCAGCCCACTTTATATCAGCCTTGCATGATCCTTGGTGTCCCTTTATTTCTGGTTTTTGACGGGTAAGTCTAGCTGAGTACCTTCTCGTACTCAGGGTTTTATCCCCACTTGTTGTAGGTTGTGATGTATCATGGCGACTATAAGAGTTGGTTGGCTCCTGCCTTAGTGGCGGAGTGTGATCACGGGTATGATCCTTCTAAGTTATCTTCTCTCTAATGCTTTTGTTGGAAGTCGACCTTTGTACTAGCATGTATTTGAAATAAGGGTGTTGTTAGTTTTAAATTACTTTGCTTCCGCTACTTTTGAACTTAAGTTGTAATAACTATGTTGAACTCTGATGTATGTTGAGCTACTTATGAAATGGATGTAACATGTGACTTGTTATGTTGAATCACTATGATCTTGGCTTGTATGTTGGTTGGTTTGAAATCCCTCGTGATTTCATTGGACTACCGGAGTTATATGGGCTCAAGTGTGAGAATTTGATCACTTCGATGATTGTTTTTATACTTGTGCTCTTATAATTTGGATGGTTCCGTGACAGCTTGCACCTCTTGAGATGGTGTCACCCATGTTCCTTCCTCTTCCAGCAGTTTGAAGTGAAGTACTAGTTGTGAAAACTGGCAGCATCTTGCTCATTGTACGTTCAGAACTTCACTTAGAGGATTTGGAAAATCAACTCATTATTCCCCTTCATTGAAGTGTGTCCTGCTTACAAAGACAAGGTAGAGATCAAGTGCATGGGTCCTATTGGTGGAAAAACACCAACAGAACCATAACCTTATTTATTCTTCTTTAACCTTAGGCACATTGAACATGATGAGATTGGTGTGTGTTGTTCATTTTATAGGTGGCAAGATCAGGAGGAAGAGCATGAATATAAAAATTAAACACTTTTATCAAAAAGAGTGGAATTGCTTAAACAATGGAGGAATTGTCAACTTTGTATCAAACATTTTCATGATTAAGACAATCATCTCCCAAAGATGCAACATTCAGCTCATTTAATTATGACTATGAAATCAAGGGAGTAATGTTATGAACAAGCTTAAAAAACAAGACATGTTGAGTTAGTCAAATTGAATCAAACAAGTTGTAATTCAAACATGTTTCTCCTTTCTTTATGTGCATACCAGAGTCAAGGAAAGCTTTTTAAATATTTACGACTTACCTTACGATGTTACCTTTATCACTAGAGCACACTGTGATGAAGAGTAGATGCTTCTAGTGGTCCTTTCCTTCTTCTTGGGGTTTGTCTTGCTCGATTCACCTCTCTCCTTGACTTGTTCATGGTCCTCTAGATTTACACTCCTTTCTCCTTCCTCTTCTCTTTTTTTTATTATGTCCAAACCTTTGGCTCCACTTATTGTTTCTTCTCTGCAGAGGATTAGTGGACAACACATACCCGAAGGAATGTACAAACAATGAAAGGGTAGTGTTGTTCATAGAGCTAAAGGTCATTTTCTATGCTACAGAAAAGTTGGTTTGAACATTTTAATTAGCATAGAACATTTACTCACCATTACTTTTTCTCAAGGATTGATTTTACTTTGTCTTAAGTTTGATTTGTATATATGCTATCTATAGAAACATTCAAACTTATAGAGAGAAAGCAATTATGAGTGGAGGGATTGTAAACCGGCATGCCAGAGCGACGGGGGCTTGAGAAGAGGAAGAGCATTGCTGGATCATCATTAGAGGAGTCAGCAGCCTTCCTCCTCCAAGTTTGAGCCTTGCTGTCGCTCGTCACTTGAATCCAAGTGTGAGTGTTGAATCATCTCTCAGAGTGTGCTGTAACTCCATGTCCTTAAACACTGTTCGTCCTCTATTCTTAAATCTATCGGAGAGGGCTCTTGATTCTAGGTCCGTTGAGTAAAGATCTCTCTTCTGCATTCTACTTTTCTTTGGACTGTCCAATCCAGAAGATGAGGATACAGATAGTTGCATGATTTTCTTTCGTCAACCATTCTTGATTTTTGTTGAGTCTTAGTTGACGAATTGATGTTCATTGGAGATGTAGACTCGAGTTCTTCCTTGATGGTCTTTGTCTTCTAGAAGCATGGCGAAGAGTTGTTCAGTTAATGATACGCCATCCGTCTTGATGATCAAGGAAGGAGTTTCCTTAATATTTGTATGCAGGCTTCATCTCCAATGGCTTAGGAACATCATCTTGCAACCATAGTCATGGTCTTTCAAGGCTTGATCGGTAGTCAACCCTTGATTGGTGATTGGTTGACACAAGGATGCATGCTATCATGTCATCCTTGTCCTCGCCGCCGACGTGCAAGATAGTGTCTTCAAGAATATTGAGAGTAGGTCTTTGGTTGGCTAAAATGAGGTGAGTTGTGCCCTGCTCCTTATCGGCATCCTAGCTCAAGTTTTGGGCTCAATGCTATGATGTCTTCAAGGTTGCTCATAGCTTGTCGCCTTGTTCATCCACTTCTTTTGAGTGAGTTCAAGATGTTAATCCTTCTTGTGGCACTCTTCTCTCCTTTGTTCTACACTAAAGTGGTGGTTTGGCAGGTTCATGACAAATCATGAACAGGCACATCGTAGATTCTTTCCTACAAAATGAATTCTTCCTAGAACGATGGATGAGCTGTGTCTTTTGTGCGAAGTTATTGGAGTTCATCATATGCCTTGCTTCATCTCTGAAGTGAGTTCATCTCTTGACATACCCGAATTGGATTTGTAAGTATTCTGTAAGGGTTAGTCTGACAAAATAACCATTGTCTACATTAGCAATTTTGAGTTCAATAACCAAACTAGACTCCATGTCTTAATTGGGTTAAGGAAGGCTATTTAACCTAAGCACCACGCTTAATTTAAAAAGCCTTTGGAAGCATGTCAATAGTACTTCCAAACCAAAGCATACTATGGTAAATAAAGGTAGCATGAAAGCACTATAGAAATTCACTCAATTAGAGATGAAAGAGTGTGATCATGGTGAGGATTTTTTATAAAGATGCAGGCAACATGGATGTATGCAAGAAACTAAACATGCAGTTGATTTGATATGAGAAAACATAAACTAAATGGAGTGGATGCATGGATTATAGAAAGTAAACATTGAAAGGTCTTGATGGCTAGAGGGGGGGTGAATAGCCTTTTAAAATTTTCTACAAAGACAAGCTAAACAAGTTTATCAATACAACAAATAGCGAGATGCGAGTTTTGCTTAGCCTACGGGGTGTTTGCAAGCCACCTATCCAATTCACAATTCTAGTATAATGACACTCAACCGCACAAGTCAAACCGAGAAGGTAACTACGACTACAACTAGCAAGCTACACAAAAGAGCTACTCTAGCAAAGCTAACTAGCTAGCAAAGATAACTACGAAAGTAATGCGGAGTTGAGTTAGGAGAGTTTCACCGAGGGGCGAAGTATTGAGCCAACCAATATGATCAACAATGAATACCAAGACAACCGAACACTGGGATCAATCAATCACAATATGAAAGTGATGACATGAAGATTTATCCCGAGGTTCACGTGCTTGCCGACACGCTAGTCCCCGTTGTGTCCCTCTTCACCACGTGGTTCGGTGGCTAATCGGTCTCACACCGAGCCTCTCAAAAGGCGCCACAAAAACCTACCAAATGGCAAAAGGTTGCAATGACACGAGCAATTTACTAATGTTGCCTTTGGCGCTTCGCCGAGGTAGGCACAAACCCCTCACAATCACCGGAGGTGGCCAAGAACAATCACCAACTCTTGCCAACGCCTCCAAGCTGCTCCAAGCCATCTAGGTGGCGGCAACCACCAAGAGAAATAAGAATCCCGCAGCAAATCGACCACCAAGTGCCAACTAGATGCAATCTCACAATGCAAATGCACTTGGATCACTCAATCTCACTTCGAATATGCAAAGAAGCAAGAGAGATGAGTGGGAGGGGAGTTGCTTAGCTCAAAGTGATCACAAGTATGTCAAATGTCCAAGAGAGAGAGCCTTGAGCCGGCCAACGAGTATTTATAGACGTACCCCTTCGAATATAGCCGTTACGCACTTGAAACAGCCGCAGTCGCGCTGACCGGACGTGCTGGTCGCGCGGACCGGACGCGCCGATCACACAACGGCTGTTTCGTGAACCACCGACCGGACGCGCTGGTCGCAACGACCGGACGCGCTGTGCTCGACCGGACGCGCTGGTCCCGTAACTGACCGGACACGCTGGTCAACCCTGAGCCGCGCACAACGAAACAACGACCGGACGCGCTAGAGAATTGACCGGACGCCACAGTGCCCGCGTCCGGTTGGAGTCCAGTAAGCTCCCTCAACGACCGGACGCGTCCGGACGGACATGACCGGACGCACTGCGCGTCCGATCAATAAACTGAAACTCGCGCAGACGCTGAACGCTGACCGAACGCGTCCGGTCCAGCGTCCGGTCACCACTGTGACCTCCGTTCGCCTCCGTTTCTTTTTCCGACTTCCGACGTAGTGGAAAATAGTCGTTTCAACTCCTCGAAAACGCCTGAATCCCGCCTCGCAAGCTCGGCAGGAGGGAGAGAGGACCCCAAACCCTCTCTACCGCTCAAACTTCACCGCCTTCGCAAACGTGCTAACATCACCAAGTGATCAACACCATGTGCATGTGTGTTAGCATTTTCACAATCATTTTTCGAGGCGTTATTAGTTCTATCCAAATGCATATGACATGAAATGCACACCTAGAGGCACTTAGGAGTTCAATAGCCGCGTCATTCCCCTCTTTATAGTACGGCTATCTATCCTATAATGTAACCACACCCACTAGGTGTCTTGGTTACTAAAACACAACCCTTAAGCATATACCTTTGCCTTGATCACGTAGGGTTGCGTCCAAATCCAAGTGTGGCCATCATGATCACCATGTCCATCTTGCCACCAACCTTGGAATGTACTAATCCTCATATGCTACATACAACTTAGGCATAGGATTAGTACTTAGGCATTGTCACTAATTACCAACACCAAACATAGGACTTTCAAACATGCAGTGAGATGCAACAATTAAAAAGATAACTACCCATTAATTTTAAAGTCCATGAGCAAGACTATCTCATCTTTATTGATCATACTTACCATGACTCACAAGATGGTTGTGAGTGGTGCAGCTTCTAATTTCGTCACTTGAGATGTGAGTTGAGTTCTTGTAACGAAGACCTTTTCTCTAATCTACACATGGTTAGAATAATATATATGTATACATAAACCTATGAGATGGCAGAATTCCAGTGTTGTTGAATGTTGAATGTTGAGGAAGCTTGTCGGAAGGTTGAAACGACATCTTTTGTCCTGTCTATTCCACACTCAACAGGACAAGGGTAATCCTACTAAAGCTAGTGATACACTAACTTAGTAGACATCAAGATCATTATCAAAATCTTTACGCCAATTGCTTCCCCGGCAACGGCACCAAAAATGCTTGTTGGTATAAATTAAGTGTAACTAAAATATGAAGGATTCTGCAAGCGCACAGAATATACCATTGTAGCATTTTATCGGGAATATTCTAGGTATCGTTATTTATATTTTACCACAGGAAAGCAAGGGTTAAAGAATCCGATAATTTACCATCATGTATCTACTAACTTAGTAAACCAACTAGACTATAGCAGGGGTAAATGATAAATGATAGGATTTATGCAATATGACACACATGGGATAGGTCACTAAAGATACGCAACTAGTTAACTTGGGAGGTCAACGGGTGAGGTAGATTCCTATGATAATCTTATCACATGGTAAAGGTACTCCCTCCGTATCGTAATTAGATGACGTTCTGGAGCCGGAACTGAGTGCGCCAAAAGACGTCGTTCACGGCATCGAGGCTGGGTTTGGACGCGAATACCCCTAGGTGTCATATTGCATAAATCCTATCATTTATCATTTACCCCTGCTATAGTCTAGTTGGTTTACTAAGTTAGTAGATACATGATGGTAAATTATCGGATTCTTTAACCCTTGCTTTCCTGTGGTAAAATATAAATAACGATACCTAGAATATTCCCGATAAAATGCTACAATGGTATATTCTGTGCGCTTGCAGAATCCTTCATATTTTAGTTACACTTAATTTATACCAACAAGCATTTTTGGTGCCGTTGCCGGGGAAGCAATTGGCGTAAAGATTTTGATAATGATCTTGATGTCTACTAAGTTAGTGTATCACTAGCTTTAGTAGGATTACCCTTGTCCTGTTGAGTGTGGAATAGACAGGACAAAAGATGTCGTTTCAACCTTCCGACAAGCTTCCTCAACATTCAACATTCAACAACACTGGAATTCTGCCATCTCATAGGTTTATGTATACATATATATTATTCTAACCATGTGTAGATTAGAGAAAAGGTCTTCGTTACAAGAACTCAACTCACATCTCAAGTGACGAAATTAGAAGCTGCACCACTCACAACCATCTTGTGAGTCACTGGTAAGTATGATCAATAAAGATGAGATAGTCTTGCTCATGGACTTTAAAATTAATGGGTAGTTATCTTTTTAATTGTTGCATCTCACTGCATGTTTGAAAGTCCTATGTTTGGTGTTGGTAATTAGTGACAATGCCTAAGTACTAATCCTATGCCTAAGTTGTATGTAGCATATGAGGATTAGTACATTCCAAGGTTGGTGGCAAGATGGACATGGTGATCATGATGGCCACACTTGGATTTGGACGCAACCCTACGTGATCAAGGCAAAGGTATATGCTTAAGGGTTGTGTTTTAGTAACCAAGACACCTAGTGGGTGTGGTTACATTATAGGATAGATAGCCGTACTATAAAGAGGGGAATGACGCGGCTATTGAACTCCTAAGTGCCTCTAGGTGTGCATTTCATGTCATATGCATTTGGATAGAACTAATAACGCCTCGAAAAATGATTGTGAAAATGCTAACACACATGCACATGGTGTTGATCACTTGGTGATGTTAGCACGTTTGCGAAGGCGGTGAAGTTTGAGCGGTAGAGAGGGTTTGGGGTCCTCTCTCCCTCCTGCCGAGCTTGCGAGGCGGGATTCAGGCGTTTTCGAGGAGTTGAAACGACTATTTTCCACTACGTCGGAAGTCGGAAAAAGAAACGGAGGCGAACGGAGGTCACAGTGGTGACCGGACGCTGGACCGGACGCGTTCGGTCAGCGTTCAGCGTCTGCGCGAGTTTCAGTTTATTGATCGGACGCGCAGTGCGTCCGGTCATGTCCGTCCGGACGCGTCCGGTCGTTGAGGGAGCTTACTGGACTCCAACCGGACGCGGGCACTGTGGCGTCCGGTCAATTCTCTAGCGCGTCCGGTCGTTGTTTCGTTGTGCGCGGCTCAGGGTTGACCAGCGTGTCCGGTCAGTTACGGGACCAGCGCGTCCGGTCGAGCACAGCGCGTCCGGTCGTTGCGACCAGCGCGTCCGGTCGGTGGTTCACGAAACAGCCGTTGTGTGATCGGCGCGTCCGGTCCGCGCGACCAGCACGTCCGGTCAGCGCGACTGCGGCTGTTTCAAGTGCGTAACGGCTATATTCGAAGGGGTACGTCTATAAATACTCGTTGGCCGGCTCAAGGCTCTCTCTCTTGGACATTTGACATACTTGTGATCACTTTGAGCTAAGCAACTCCCCTCCCACTCATCTCTCTTGCTTCTTTGCATATTCGAAGTGAGATTGAGTGATCCAAGTGCATTTGCATTGTGAGATTGCATCTAGTTGGCACTTGGTGGTCGATTTGCTGCGGGATTCTTATTTCTCTTGGTGGTTGCCGCCACCTAGATGGCTTGGAGCAGCTTGGAGGCGTTGGCAAGAGTTGGTGATTGTTCTTGGCCACCTCCGGTGATTGTGAGGGGTTTGTGCCTACCTCGGCGAAGCGCCAAAGGCAACATTAGTAAATTGCTCGTGTCATTGCAACCTTTTGCCATTTGGTAGGTTTTTGTGGCGCCTTTTGAGAGGCTCGGTGTGAGACCGATTAGCCACCGAACCACGTGGTGAAGAGGGACACAACGGGGACTAGCGTGTCGGCAAGCACGTGAACCTCGGGATAAATCTTCATGTCATCACTTTCATATTGTGATTGATTGATCCCAGTGTTCGGTTGTCTTGGTATTCATTGTTGATCATATTGGTTGGCTCAATACTTCGCCCCTCGGTGAAACTCTCCTAACTCAACTCCGCATTACTTTCGTAGTTATCTTTGCTAGCTAGTTAGCTTTGCTAGAGTAGCTCTTTTGTGTAGCTTGCTAGTTGTAGTCGTAGTTACCTTCTCGGTTTGACTTGTGCGGTTGAGTGTCATTATACTAGAATTGTGAATTGGATAGGTGGCTTGCAAACACCCCGTAGGCTAAGCAAAACTCGCATCTCGCTATTTGTTGTATTGATAAACTTGTTTAGCTTGTCTTTGTAGAAAATTTTAAAAGGCTATTCACCCCCCCTCTAGCCATCAAGACCTTTCAATGTTTACTTTCTATAATCCATGCATCCACTCCATTTAGTTTATGTTTTCTCATATCAAATCAACTGCATGTTTAGTTTCTTGCATACATCCATGTTGCCTGCATCTTTATAAAAAATCCTCACCATGATCACACTCTTTCATCTCTAATTGAGTGAATTTCTATAGTGCTTTCATGCTACCTTTATTTACCATAGTATGCTTTGGTTTGGAAGTACTATTGACATGCTTCCAAAGGCTTTTTAAATTAAGCGTGGTGCTTAGGTTAAATAGCCTTCCTTAACCCAATTAAGACATGGAGTCTAGTTTGGTTATTGAACTCAAAATTGCTAATGTAGACAATGGTTATTTTGTCAGACTAACCCTTACAGAATACTTACAAATCCAATTCGGGTATGTCAAGAGATGAACTCACTTCAGAGATGAAGCAAGGCATATGATGAACTCCAATAACTTCGCACAAAAGACACAGCTCATCCATCGTTCTAGGAAGAATTCATTTTGTAGGAAAGAATCTACGATGTGCCTGTTCATGATTTGTCATGAACCTGCCAAACCACCACTTTAGTGTAGAACAAAGGAGAGAAGAGTGCCACAAGAAGGATTAACATCTTGAACTCACTCAAAAGAAGTGGATGAACAAGGCGACAAGCTATGAGCAACCTTGAAGACATCATAGCATTGAGCCCAAAACTTGAGCTAGGATGCCGATAAGGAGCAGGGCACAACTCACCTCATTTTAGCCAACCAAAGACCTACTCTCAATATTCTTGAAGACACTATCTTGCACGTCGGCGGCGAGGACAAGGATGACATGATAGCATGCATCCTTGTGTCAACCAATCACCAATCAAGGGTTGACTACCGATCAAGCCTTGAAAGACCATGACTATGGTTGCAAGATGA
Source organism: Tripidium arundinaceum (assembly GCA_030439765.1). Classification (NCBI taxonomy): domain Eukaryota; kingdom Viridiplantae; phylum Streptophyta; class Magnoliopsida; order Poales; family Poaceae; genus Tripidium; species Tripidium arundinaceum. The sequence goes on along the minus strand of JAHUYU010000673.1, from coordinate 7,995 downwards.
TGTTCCTAAGCCATTGGAGATGAAGCCTGCATACAAATATTAAGGAAACTCCTTCCTTGATCATCAAGACGGATGGCGTATCATTAACTGAACAACTCTTCGCCATGCTTCTAGAAGACAAAGACCATCAAGGAAGAACTCGAGTCTACATCTCCAATGAACATCAATTCGTCAACTAAGACTCAACAAAAATCAAGAATGGTTGACGAAAGAAAATCATGCAACTATCTGTATCCTCATCTTCTGGATTGGACAGTCCAAAGAAAAGTAGAATGCAGAAGAGAGATCTTTACTCAACGGACCTAGAATCAAGAGCCCTCTCCGATAGATTTAAGAATAGAGGACGAACAGTGTTTAAGGACATGGAGTTACAGCACACTCTGAGAGATGATTCAACACTCACACTTGGATTCAAGTGACGAGCGACAGCAAGGCTCAAACTTGGAGGAGGAAGGCTGCTGACTCCTCTAATGATGATCCAGCAATGCTCTTCCTCTTCTCAAGCCCCCGTCGCTCTGGCATGCCGGTTTACAATCCCTCCACTCATAATTGCTTTCTCTCTATAAGTTTGAATGTTTCTATAGATAGCATATATACAAATCAAACTTAAGACAAAGTAAAATCAATCCTTGAGAGAAAAAGTAATGGTGAGTAAATGTTCTATGCTAATTAAAATGTTCAAACCAACTTTTCTGTAGCATAGAAAATGACCTTTAGCTCTATGAACAACACTACCCTTTCATTGTTTGTACATTCCTTCGGGTATGTGTTGTCCACTAATCCTCTGCAGAGAAGAAACAATAAGTGGAGCCAAAGGTTTGGACATAATAAAAAAAAGAGAAGAGGAAGGAGAAAGGAGTGTAAATCTAGAGGACCATGAACAAGTCAAGGAGAGAGGTGAATCGAGCAAGACAAACCCCAAGAAGAAGGAAAGGACCACTAGAAGCATCTACTCTTCATCACAGTGTGCTCTAGTGATAAAGGTAACATCGTAAGGTAAGTCGTAAATATTTAAAAAGCTTTCCTTGACTCTGGTATGCACATAAAGAAAGGAGAAACATGTTTGAATTACAACTTGTTTGATTCAATTTGACTAACTCAACATGTCTTGTTTTTTAAGCTTGTTCATAACATTACTCCCTTGATTTCATAGTCATAATTAAATGAGCTGAATGTTGCATCTTTGGGAGATGATTGTCTTAATCATGAAAATGTTTGATACAAAGTTGACAATTCCTCCATTGTTTAAGCAATTCCACTCTTTTTGATAAAAGTGTTTAATTTTTATATTCATGCTCTTCCTCCTGATCTTGCCACCTATAAAATGAACAACACACACCAATCTCATCATGTTCAATGTGCCTAAGGTTAAAGAAGAATAAATAAGGTTATGGTTCTGTTGGTGTTTTTCCACCAATAGGACCCATGCACTTGATCTCTACCTTGTCTTTGTAAGCAGGACACACTTCAATGAAGGGGAATAATGAGTTGATTTTCCAAATCCTCTAAGTGAAGTTCTGAACGTACAATGAGCAAGATGCTGCCAGTTTTCACAACTAGTACTTCACTTCAAACTGCTGGAAGAGGAAGGAACATGGGTGACACCATCTCAAGAGGTGCAAGCTGTCACGGAACCATCCAAATTATAAGAGCACAAGTATAAAAACAATCATCGAAGTGATCAAATTCTCACACTTGAGCCCATATAACTCCGGTAGTCCAATGAAATCACGAGGGATTTCAAACCAACCAACATACAAGCCAAGATCATAGTGATTCAACATAACAAGTCACATGTTACATCCATTTCATAAGTAGCTCAACATACATCAGAGTTCAACATAGTTATTACAACTTAAGTTCAAAAGTAGCGGAAGCAAAGTAATTTAAAACTAACAACACCCTTATTTCAAATACATGCTAGTACAAAGGTCGACTTCCAACAAAAGCATTAGAGAGAAGATAACTTAGAAGGATCATACCCGTGATCACACTCCGCCACTAAGGCAGGAGCCAACCAACTCTTATAGTCGCCATGATACATCACAACCTACAACAAGTGGGGATAAAACCCTGAGTACGAGAAGGTACTCAGCTAGACTTACCCGTCAAAAACCAGAAATAAAGGGACACCAAGGATCATGCAAGGCTGATATAAAGTGGGCTGGCTTGACAACATTTTGCATAAAAGCTTAATACAGATAAGTAATCATTAATGCTTAAGCATCAAGTTAATCATCATTAACCTGTCATCTATATTAGCACCTATACTAGAGCACTCACTTGATTAGGAGCAAACAATATTAACCATAGCAGGTATAAATTGATGCAACATTTACATCATCATCCAATTAACCATCCGTTCAATTTAATAGAATCTACATTGCCGTTGCTCAAGTCAAGTGCTCACTAACCGGGAGCGACGGTAATTCGAATCGAGTTCCTATCCAGCTGGAGGGGTATTTCTAACACTCACCGAGACACGCCTGGCGAGGGCTGCTCAGGTCACCTTTGGTACCGTTCAGCAAAGCGCGGGTTCAACTGATGCCGCATCCTCAAGGGCAACACTCTGCCAGGATGATAGGGACTTTAACCCCCCTTGGTCTTATGTTAATATTCCCAAGCACATCCTTACTACCTCCAAGATACGACCTACCCTTCGATTCCCGGCCTGAATTGTATTACTCGGCTTCGCGGTCGGAACGACTTATCCGACCAACTAAGTGTTAGACTGCGTTCAATATGACTTAAGGACGTACAACGAATCGGTCCTTAAACGACTCAAACGGGGATAGATCCACACCTAAGACCTTCATGCCTTGTTGCATCTCGTTTAGGTACGTTAGCTGAAGCACGTGAAGGACCTGATGTGGAGCCAAACCCGAAGATGGAGTTGGTGAGTCCATCCCGAAGATAGAAGGATCGGACAAGTGCTAGATTGGAGAATGCTCGCCAAGCGGGTTTCACCTGACATACTCTAACTTGAGTTAGATCCCAGGCAAGCCCCGAAGCATTATAAGCCTCCTACCTTCAAAGCAATTAATTCTATATATGTTATAAGTATTGTTGCATTAAGTGATAGGAGTTGGTTAGAAACCCTTGCTGCATTATATCATTCCTTGTCCAGATATATGAATCTTGAATCCTACATAGACCAAGGTCGAGTAGATGCTTAGCCCTGCTTTAAGCGGTAGAAGTCAGGTGATTTCCTGTCACCTGCGAGATGTAGGGATATTCATATATGGCACGATTGGCTATATTTGCTATCGTGGAAAGGAACCATGTGTTAATAAAATAAAATGAGACCGAGCGGGATGACGATAGTGAAGCAACAAGGCATGAAGGTCTTAGGTGTGGATCTATCCCCGTTTGAGTCGTTTAAGGACCGATTCGTTGTACGTCCTTAAGTCATATTGAACGCAGTCTAACACTTAGTTGGTCGGATAAGTCGTTCCGACCGCGAAGCCGAGTAATACAATTCAGGCCGGGAATCGAAGGGTAGGTCGTATCTTGGAGGTAGTAAGGATGTGCTTGGGAATATTAACATAAGACCAAGGGGGGTTAAAGTCCCTATCATCCTGGCAGAGTGTTGCCCTTGAGGATGCGGCATCAGTTGAACCCGCGCTTTGCTGAACGGTACCAAAGGTGACCTGAGCAGCCCTCGCCAGGCGTGTCTCGGTGAGTGTTAGAAATACCCCTCCAGCTGGATAGGAACTCGATTCGAATTACCGTCGCTCCCGGTTAGTGAGCACTTGACTTGAGCAACGGCAATGTAGATTCTATTAAATTGAACGGATGGTTAATTGGATGATGATGTAAATGTTGCATCAATTTATACCTGCTATGGTTAATATTGTTTGCTCCTAATCAAGTGAGTGCTCTAGTATAGGTGCTAATATAGATGACAGGTTAATGATGATTAACTTGATGCTTAAGCATTAATGATTACTTATCTGTATTAAGCTTTTATGCAAAATGTTGTCAAGCCAGCCCACTTTATATCAGCCTTGCATGATCCTTGGTGTCCCTTTATTTCTGGTTTTTGACGGGTAAGTCTAGCTGAGTACCTTCTCGTACTCAGGGTTTTATCCCCACTTGTTGTAGGTTGTGATGTATCATGGCGACTATAAGAGTTGGTTGGCTCCTGCCTTAGTGGCGGAGTGTGATCACGGGTATGATCCTTCTAAGTTATCTTCTCTCTAATGCTTTTGTTGGAAGTCGACCTTTGTACTAGCATGTATTTGAAATAAGGGTGTTGTTAGTTTTAAATTACTTTGCTTCCGCTACTTTTGAACTTAAGTTGTAATAACTATGTTGAACTCTGATGTATGTTGAGCTACTTATGAAATGGATGTAACATGTGACTTGTTATGTTGAATCACTATGATCTTGGCTTGTATGTTGGTTGGTTTGAAATCCCTCGTGATTTCATTGGACTACCGGAGTTATATGGGCTCAAGTGTGAGAATTTGATCACTTCGATGATTGTTTTTATACTTGTGCTCTTATAATTTGGATGGTTCCGTGACAGCTTGCACCTCTTGAGATGGTGTCACCCATGTTCCTTCCTCTTCCAGCAGTTTGAAGTGAAGTACTAGTTGTGAAAACTGGCAGCATCTTGCTCATTGTACGTTCAGAACTTCACTTAGAGGATTTGGAAAATCAACTCATTATTCCCCTTCATTGAAGTGTGTCCTGCTTACAAAGACAAGGTAGAGATCAAGTGCATGGGTCCTATTGGTGGAAAAACACCAACAGAACCATAACCTTATTTATTCTTCTTTAACCTTAGGCACATTGAACATGATGAGATTGGTGTGTGTTGTTCATTTTATAGGTGGCAAGATCAGGAGGAAGAGCATGAATATAAAAATTAAACACTTTTATCAAAAAGAGTGGAATTGCTTAAACAATGGAGGAATTGTCAACTTTGTATCAAACATTTTCATGATTAAGACAATCATCTCCCAAAGATGCAACATTCAGCTCATTTAATTATGACTATGAAATCAAGGGAGTAATGTTATGAACAAGCTTAAAAAACAAGACATGTTGAGTTAGTCAAATTGAATCAAACAAGTTGTAATTCAAACATGTTTCTCCTTTCTTTATGTGCATACCAGAGTCAAGGAAAGCTTTTTAAATATTTACGACTTACCTTACGATGTTACCTTTATCACTAGAGCACACTGTGATGAAGAGTAGATGCTTCTAGTGGTCCTTTCCTTCTTCTTGGGGTTTGTCTTGCTCGATTCACCTCTCTCCTTGACTTGTTCATGGTCCTCTAGATTTACACTCCTTTCTCCTTCCTCTTCTCTTTTTTTTATTATGTCCAAACCTTTGGCTCCACTTATTCGGTTTCTTCTCTGCAGAGGATTAGTGGACAACACATACCCGAAGGAATGTACAAACAATGAAAGGGTAGTGTTGTTCATAGAGCTAAAGGTCATTTTCTATGCTACAGAAAAGTTGGTTTGAACATTTTAATTAGCATAGAACATTTACTCACCATTACTTTTTCTCTCAAGGATTGATTTTACTTTGTCTTAAGTTTGATTTGTATATATGCTATCTATAGAAACATTCAAACTTATAGAGAGAAAGCAATTATGAGTGGAGGGATTGTAAACCGGCATGCCAGAGCGACGGGGGCTTGAGAAGAGGAAGAGCATTGCTGGATCATCATTAGAGGAGTCAGCAGCCTTCCTCCTCCAAGTTTGAGCCTTGCTGTCGCTCGTCACTTGAATCCAAGTGTGAGTGTTGAATCATCTCTCAGAGTGTGCTGTAACTCCATGTCCTTAAACACTGTTCGTCCTCTATTCTTAAATCTATCGGAGAGGGCTCTTGATTCTAGGTCCGTTGAGTAAAGATCTCTCTTCTGCATTCTACTTTTCTTTGGACTGTCCAATCCAGAAGATGAGGATACAGATAGTTGCATGATTTTCTTTCGTCAACCATTCTTGATTTTTGTTGAGTCTTAGTTGACGAATTGATGTTCATTGGAGATGTAGACTCGAGTTCTTCCTTGATGGTCTTTGTCTTCTAGAAGCATGGCGAAGAGTTGTTCAGTTAATGATACGCCATCCGTCTTGATGATCAAGGAAGGAGTTTCCTTAATATTTGTATGCAGGCTTCATCTCCAATGGCTTAGGAACATCATCTTGCAACCATAGTCATGGTCTTTCAAGGCTTGATCGGTAGTCAACCCTTGATTGGTGATTGGTTGACACAAGGATGCATGCTATCATGTCATCCTTGTCCTCGCCGCCGACGTGCAAGATAGTGTCTTCAAGAATATTGAGAGTAGGTCTTTGGTTGGCTAAAATGAGGTGAGTTGTGCCCTGCTCCTTATCGGCATCCTAGCTCAAGTTTTGGGCTCAATGCTATGATGTCTTCAAGGTTGCTCATAGCTTGTCGCCTTGTTCATCCACTTCTTTTGAGTGAGTTCAAGATGTTAATCCTTCTTGTGGCACTCTTCTCTCCTTTGTTCTACACTAAAGTGGTGGTTTGGCAGGTTCATGACAAATCATGAACAGGCACATCGTAGATTCTTTCCTACAAAATGAATTCTTCCTAGAACGATGGATGAGCTGTGTCTTTTGTGCGAAGTTATTGGAGTTCATCATATGCCTTGCTTCATCTCTGAAGTGAGTTCATCTCTTGACATACCCGAATTGGATTTGTAAGTATTCTGTAAGGGTTAGTCTGACAAAATAACCATTGTCTACATTAGCAATTTTGAGTTCAATAACCAAACTAGACTCCATGTCTTAATTGGGTTAAGGAAGGCTATTTAACCTAAGCACCACGCTTAATTTAAAAAGCCTTTGGAAGCATGTCAATAGTACTTCCAAACCAAAGCATACTATGGTAAATAAAGGTAGCATGAAAGCACTATAGAAATTCACTCAATTAGAGATGAAAGAGTGTGATCATGGTGAGGATTTTTTATAAAGATGCAGGCAACATGGATGTATGCAAGAAACTAAACATGCAGTTGATTTGATATGAGAAAACATAAACTAAATGGAGTGGATGCATGGATTATAGAAAGTAAACATTGAAAGGTCTTGATGGCTAGAGGGGGGGTGAATAGCCTTTTAAAATTTTCTACAAAGACAAGCTAAACAAGTTTATCAATACAACAAATAGCGAGATGCGAGTTTTGCTTAGCCTACGGGGTGTTTGCAAGCCACCTATCCAATTCACAATTCTAGTATAATGACACTCAACCGCACAAGTCAAACCGAGAAGGTAACTACGACTACAACTAGCAAGCTACACAAAAGAGCTACTCTAGCAAAGCTAACTAGCTAGCAAAGATAACTACGAAAGTAATGCGGAGTTGAGTTAGGAGAGTTTCACCGAGGGGCGAAGTATTGAGCCAACCAATATGATCAACAATGAATACCAAGACAACCGAACACTGGGATCAATCAATCACAATATGAAAGTGATGACATGAAGATTTATCCCGAGGTTCACGTGCTTGCCGACACGCTAGTCCCCGTTGTGTCCCTCTTCACCACGTGGTTCGGTGGCTAATCGGTCTCACACCGAGCCTCTCAAAAGGCGCCACAAAAACCTACCAAATGGCAAAAGGTTGCAATGACACGAGCAATTTACTAATGTTGCCTTTGGCGCTTCGCCGAGGTAGGCACAAACCCCTCACAATCACCGGAGGTGGCCAAGAACAATCACCAACTCTTGCCAACGCCTCCAAGCTGCTCCAAGCCATCTAGGTGGCGGCAACCACCAAGAGAAATAAGAATCCCGCAGCAAATCGACCACCAAGTGCCAACTAGATGCAATCTCACAATGCAAATGCACTTGGATCACTCAATCTCACTTCGAATATGCAAAGAAGCAAGAGAGATGAGTGGGAGGGGAGTTGCTTAGCTCAAAGTGATCACAAGTATGTCAAATGTCCAAGAGAGAGAGCCTTGAGCCGGCCAACGAGTATTTATAGACGTACCCCTTCGAATATAGCCCGCA
>JAHUYU010001878.1:0-18930 GCA_030439765.1 Tripidium arundinaceum | reverse complement strand
TGGAGGGCAAGAGATGACACAAGATTTTTTACCGAGGTTCACTTGCTTCCCGGCAAGCTACTCCTCGTTGTGGCGATGCACCCACTTGATGGATCACGAGCTAATTGACTATCAAGAGTCAAACCCTCAGAGGGTGCCGCACATCCACTCACAAGATGGGGATCCTCCAATCCACGAGCTCCACTAGAGTAGCCAATTCGCAAACTCCCGCGGGGAAGGCTCAAGAACCCCTCACAATCACTTGGCGAGGCTCGATACAATCTCCAATCACGAGCTCAACACCACCACTGCTCCAAGCCGTCTAGGATGTCGGGAAACACCCAAGAGTAACAAGCAATCAGCAGCAAACTTAAGAATCAAGTGCCACTAGATGCAACTCTCAATGCAATGCACTTGAATCTCACTCAATCTCTCTAGAGTATACAACCAAGCAAGGAGATGAGTGGAGGGGAAGTTCTCTAGCTCAAAGTGTGTCTCGAGTGTTCAAAGAGTCAAGAGAGAGCTCCCCAAACCCGGCCACCATCTATTTATAGAGATACCCTTCGAAAGGAGCCGTTGGGCAAGATACGGGGGCATCGGACGCTCCGATGCTTAGGCATCGGACGCACCCAGCAGCGTCCGATGCTCCTGTAGCTGCTACGTATCCCTGTTCATTCAAATTCCAACGGTCGATTTCATATACATCGGACGCATCCGACGTCCACAACGGATCCACCTCAACGCCGCGTCCGATGCATGTCCAGTAAGCATCCAGAGACGGTCTCAACGCATCGGATGCGTCCGTCGGCATGCCATCGGACGCTCCAGTGTCCGGTGCATGCAAAGCTTCGCGAGGCTGTCGACGTCACCACTTCACCGGACGCGTGAACAGTGAATGATCGGCGTCCGATGCAAAACCCTCATCGCGTCCGATGCTCTGTTCCAGAGAGCTCCTCGCGCGATCGGACGCGTAGGTCCACCCTGGACCGTGTCCGATCCAGCGTCCGGCTGGAGTTTTTCAGAGATAAAAACTCTGGACTTTCGCCACCTTTTCTCGCCTCCGGCGCAATGGAAAATAGGCATTTCATTTCCCGAAAACGCCTGAAGAGAGAACCCCAAACTCCTCTCTACCGCTCAAAATCCACCGCTTCGCTAATGTGCCAACACCATCAAGTGTAAAACACCATGTGCATTTGTGTTAGCATTTTCACAATCATTTTCTCGAAGGAGTTATGTTAGCTCTCTACTAGATCCTAATGCATATGCTCAAGATGATGACCTAGTAGCACTTGATTCATGAGCTAACCGTGATTGCCCCTCTTGATAGTCGGCTATCAATCCTAAACCCGGTCAATCACTTCTCTACTCATCTTAGACCGGCAAAAGCAAACCCTATGATTATACCCTTGCCTTGATCCCTTTGTTCCATGTCCATCTCCTTATCTATAAAACAGGTTTCTGACCTCTCAACTTTTAAAACAAAATCGGTTTGTGACCACTTAACTTTTAAAACCATCTGTGTTTACAAGATAGGCAGTTTTAATGGTAGCTTTGCTGACGTGACACCACATTAGAAGAATAAATCGAACTAAGTTGAAAGTTTAAGGGGGTAAATCGGACTAGAATGTTTTTTAAAAAGATCTACAAAAAGTCTATGGTGGAGTTGAGTTGGTTTTGACAAAGCGGAGCAGTTCTAAATAGGCTCCAAAGTCAAAATACTTAGAACATCTCCAATAGGGACGATAAACAGAGCCCCTGCTCTATTTTTTTTGGCGCCAGAGAAAAAAAACTCAATTCAATAGAACCTTAACTCAAGTCCCTATTTCATATAGCCACCACAAATCTCCCCCCTCAATCCCATTTTCCAAGGGTGCATAGGGAGCTCCCTACTCCTTTCCGCAAAGTTTTCTCCCTGCACCAACTCACTCCTGTATCTTTTTTTTTTGCCCCGACTCTCTCACATCGCCATCCATGGCGTGGCGCCCCATGGCTCGGCGTCTTGACCCGATGCAACTCCTCTCCTCGGCGCCAGTCCAACACCCCCTTCTCCTCTTCTTCGCGTCATTTCGTCTCTGGCTCGTTGACACCTGCTCCTCTCCTCCTGGCTGAAAGCCCAAGTTTGGTTTTGGTAATTAATGACACCAGGTTGCTAATGCTATTGTGTCAAGTGAATTGAGTTAGGCATAGCAACACATGTGATGAAGGAACAAGGAGCATGATGGTGCATGGATATGAAATGACGCGAAGAAGAGGAGAAGGGGGTGTTGGACTGGCGCCGAGGAGAGGAGTTGCATCGGGTCAAGACGCCGAGCCATGGGGCGCCACGCCATGGATGGCGATGTGAGAGAGTCGGGGCAAAAAAAAAAGATACAGGAGTGAGTTGGTGCAGGGAGAAAACTTTGCGGAAAGGAGTAGGGAGCTCCCTATGCACCCTTGGAAAATGGGATTGAGGGGGGAGATTTGTGGTGGCTATATGAAATAGGGACTTGAGTTAAGGTTCTATTGAATTGAGTTTTTTTTCTCTGGCGCCAAAAAAAATAGAGCAGGGGCTCTGTTTATCGTCCCTATTGGAGATGTTCTAAGTATTTTGACTTTGGAGCCTATTTAGAACTGCTCCGCTTTGTCAAAACCAACTCAACTCCACCATAGACTTTTTGTAGATCTTTTTAAAAAACATTCTAGTCCGATTTACCCCCTTAAACTTTCAACTTAGTTCGATTTATTCTTCTAATGTGGTGTCACGTCAGCAAAGCTACCATTAAAACTGCCTATCTTGTAAACACAGATGGTTTTAAAAGTTAAGTGGTCACAAACCGATTTTGTTTTAAAAGTTGAGAGGTCAGAAACCTGTTTTATAGATAAGGAGATGGACATGGAACAAAGGGATCAAGGCAAGGGTATAATCATAGGGTTTGCTTTTGCCGGTCTAAGATGAGTAGAGAAGTGATTGACCGGGTTTAGGATTGATAGCCGACTATCAAGAGGGGCAATCACGGTTAGCTCATGAATCAAGTGCTACTAGGTCATCATCTTGAGCATATGCATTAGGATCTAGTAGAGAGCTAACATAACTCCTTCGAGAAAATGATTGTGAAAATGCTAACACAAATGCACATGGTGTTTTACACTTGATGGTGTTGGCACATTAGCGAAGCGGTGGATTTTGAGCGGTAGAGAGGAGTTTGGGGTTCTCTCTTCAGGCGTTTTCGGGAAATGAAATGCCTATTTTCCATTGCGCCGGAGGCGAGAAAAGGTGGCGAAAGTCCAGAGTTTTTATCTCTGAAAAACTCCAGCCGGACGCTGGATCGGACACGGTCCAGGGTGGACCTACGCGTCCGATCGCGCGAGGAGCTCTCTGGAACAGAGCATCGGACGCGATGAGGGTTTTGCATCGGACGCCGATCATTCACTGTTCACGCGTCCGGTGAAGTGGTGACGTCGACAGCCTCGCGAAGCTTTGCATGCACCGGACACTGGAGCGTCCGATGGCATGCCGACGGACGCATCCGATGCGTTGAGACCGTCTCTGGATGCTTACTGGACATGCATCGGACGCGGCGTTGAGGTGGATCCGTTGTGGACGTCGGATGCGTCCGATGTATATGAAATCGACCGTTGGAATTTGAATGAACAGGGATACGTAGCAGCTACAGGAGCATCGGACGCTGCTGGGTGCGTCCGATGCCTAAGCATCGGAGCGTCCGATGCCCCCGTATCTTGCCCAACGGCTCCTTTCGAAGGGTATCTCTATAAATAGATGGTGGCCGGGTTTGGGGAGCTCTCTCTTGACTCTTTGAACACTCGAGACACACTTTGAGCTAGAGAACTTCCCCTCCACTCATCTCCTTGCTTGGTTGTATACTCTAGAGAGATTGAGTGAGATTCAAGTGCATTGCATTGAGAGTTGCATCTAGTGGCACTTGATTCTTAAGTTTGCTGCTGATTGCTTGTTACTCTTGGGTGTTTCCCGACATCCTAGACGGCTTGGAGCAGTGGTGGTGTTGAGCTCGTGATTGGAGATTGTATCGAGCCTCGCCAAGTGATTGTGAGGGGTTCTTGAGCCTTCCCCGCGGGAGTTTGCGAATTGGCTACTCTAGTGGAGCTCGTGGATTGGAGGATCCCCATCTTGTGAGTGGATGTGCGGCACCCTCTGAGGGTTTGACTCTTGATAGTCAATTAGCTCGTGATCCATCAAGTGGGTGCATCGCCACAACGAGGAGTAGCTTGCCGGGAAGCAAGTGAACCTCGGTAAAAAATCTTGTGTCATCTCTTGCCGAGGATTCTCTTTATGATTGTGTGTGATTGATTCTTTGGATACATCTCATCTCTACACTGTTGGTATAAGAATCAATTCACTCCCCTTTTTATTCTTGCTTTTTATCTTGTCTAGTGTGCTTAGCGTAGTTTGTATCACATAGGAGTAAGTAGCTTAGTGACTTAGCTTTGTTGGTGTGAATTAGAGATCATAGTCTTGTTCACTAGAATTGTATAGGTGGCGTACTTAGTATAGTTGAGCTAGTGCTAGAATTAGCGTCGCCATCTTTTATACTAACAATTGTTGATTAGTGTAGCTTGTAGATTTTTAAATAGCCTATTCACCCTCTCTAGCCATTTGGACCTTACACTGGCGTGGCACTCAACCCTGCCACGACGGGACTCCACGCGTAGTGAACATTGGCCCTCCTTCCTTCCTCTCTTGCGCCCCCATAGCTCAGTACCGGTGCTCCTCCATTTCTCTTTTGCGTCCTCATAGCTCAATAGATTGGAATGACAATAGATATAGCCAAATGACGAGAGGATTTCGTTAATGCCAGTGTATACTGAAACAGGATTTGAGGACCCTAATTTGAGGCACATATATCGGATTAACCATAAACTCCAACAAATACACGCTAGCAGATAAATCATCTTAGACTTAGGTACATTTCCTTTCCATCCACTATTTTCTAAAAATTGATTCAGATTTGCAGGGGTTATGTTCCACAAAAGCGTGTCATGATACGTCCACCAACAGTAATTGTCAAAGAAACATTCAAAGAAGATATGTTGATTAGTTTCAGCGTGCCCATACAGCTTGCAATGGATATCTCTAGGCTAGTTTCGCTTAACTAATACAACTGAAGGAAGACAGTCTGTGTAAATTGACCACATGAAAAATTTGATCTTCATGGGTACTCTTGCTTTCCAAATGCTCATGATTTCCCTATACAAAGAGTTAACCTTTCCTGGTATGGAGAATAGGGAAATCATGAGCATTTGGAAAGCAAGAGTACCCATGAAGATCAAATTTTTCATGTGGTCAATTTACACAGACTGTCTTCCTTCAGTTGTATTAGTTAAGCGAAACTAGCCTAGAGATATCCATTGCAAGCTGTATGGGCACGCTGAAACTAATCAACATATCTTCTTTGAATGTTTCTTTGACAATTACTGTTGGTGGACGTATCATGACACGCTTTTGTGGAACATAACCCCTGCAAATCTGAATCAATTTTTAGAAAATAGTGGATGGAAAGGAAATGTACCTAAGTCTAAGATGATTTATCTGCTAGCGTGTATTTGTTGGAGTTTATGGTTAATCCGATATATGTGCCTCAAATTAGGGTCCTCAAATCCTGTTTCAGTATACACTGGCATTAACGAAATCCTCTCGTCATTTGGCTATATCTATTGTCATTCCAATCTATTGAGCTATGAGGACGCAAAAGAGAAATGGAGGAGCACCGGTACTGAGCTATGGGGGCGCAAGAGAGGAAGGAAGGAGGGCCAATGTTCACTACGCGTGGAGTCCCGTCGTGGCAGGGTTGAGTGCCACGCCAGTGTAAGGTCCAAATGGCTAGAGAGGGTGAATAGGCTATTTAAAAATCTACAAGCTACACTAATCAACAATTGTTAGTATAAAAGATGGCGACGCTAATTCTAGCACTAGCTCAACTATACTAAGTACGCCACCTATACAATTCTAGTGAACAAGACTATGATCTCTAATTCACACCAACAAAGCTAAGTCACTAAGCTACTTACTCCTATGTGATACAAACTACGCTAAGCACACTAGACAAGATAAAAAGCAAGAATAAAAAGGGGAGTGAATTGATTCTTATACCAACAGTGTAGAGATGAGATGTATCCAAAGAATCAATCACACACAATCATAAAGAGAATCCTCGGCAAGAGATGACACAAGATTTTTTACCGAGGTTCACTTGCTTCCCGGCAAGCTACTCCTCGTTGTGGCGATGCACCCACTTGATGGATCACGAGCTAATTGACTATCAAGAGTCAAACCCTCAGAGGGTGCCGCACATCCACTCACAAGATGGGGATCCTCCAATCCACGAGCTCCACTAGAGTAGCCAATTCGCAAACTCCCGCGGGGAAGGCTCAAGAACCCCTCACAATCACTTGGCGAGGCTCGATACAATCTCCAATCACGAGCTCAACACCACCACTGCTCCAAGCCGTCTAGGATGTCGGGAAACACCCAAGAGTAACAAGCAATCAGCAGCAAACTTAAGAATCAAGTGCCACTAGATGCAACTCTCAATGCAATGCACTTGAATCTCACTCAATCTCTCTAGAGTATACAACCAAGCAAGGAGATGAGTGGAGGGGAAGTTCTCTAGCTCAAAGTGTGTCTCGAGTGTTCAAAGAGTCAAGAGAGAGCTCCCCAAACCCGGCCACCATCTATTTATAGAGATACCCTTCGAAAGGAGCCGTTGGGCAAGATACGGGGGCATCGGACGCTCCGATGCTTAGGCATCGGACGCACCCAGCAGCGTCCGATGCTCCTGTAGCTGCTACGTATCCCTGTTCATTCAAATTCCAACGGTCGATTTCATATACATCGGACGCATCCGACGTCCACAACGGATCCACCTCAACGCCGCGTCCGATGCATGTCCAGTAAGCATCCAGAGACGGTCTCAACGCATCGGATGCGTCCGTCGGCATGCCATCGGACGCTCCAGTGTCCGGTGCATGCAAAGCTTCGCGAGGCTGTCGACGTCACCACTTCACCGGACGCGTGAACAGTGAATGATCGGCGTCCGATGCAAAACCCTCATCGCGTCCGATGCTCTGTTCCAGAGAGCTCCTCGCGCGATCGGACGCGTAGGTCCACCCTGGACCGTGTCCGATCCAGCGTCCGGCTGGAGTTTTTCAGAGATAAAAACTCTGGACTTTCGCCACCTTTTCTCGCCTCCGGCGCAATGGAAAATAGGCATTTCATTTCCCGAAAACGCCTGAAGAGAGAACCCCAAACTCCTCTCTACCGCTCAAAATCCACCGCTTCGCTAATGTGCCAACACCATCAAGTGTAAAACACCATGTGCATTTGTGTTAGCATTTTCACAATCATTTTCTCGAAGGAGTTATGTTAGCTCTCTACTAGATCCTAATGCATATGCTCAAGATGATGACCTAGTAGCACTTGATTCATGAGCTAACCGTGATTGCCCCTCTTGATAGTCGGCTATCAATCCTAAACCCGGTCAATCACTTCTCTACTCATCTTAGACCGGCAAAAGCAAACCCTATGATTATACCCTTGCCTTGATCCCTTTGTTCCATGTCCATCTCCTTATCTATAAAACAGGTTTCTGACCTCTCAACTTTTAAAACAAAATCGGTTTGTGACCACTTAACTTTTAAAACCATCTGTGTTTACAAGATAGGCAGTTTTAATGGTAGCTTTGCTGACGTGACACCACATTAGAAGAATAAATCGAACTAAGTTGAAAGTTTAAGGGGGTAAATCGGACTAGAATGTTTTTTAAAAAGATCTACAAAAAGTCTATGGTGGAGTTGAGTTGGTTTTGACAAAGCGGAGCAGTTCTAAATAGGCTCCAAAGTCAAAATACTTAGAACATCTCCAATAGGGACGATAAACAGAGCCCCTGCTCTATTTTTTTTGGCGCCAGAGAAAAAAAACTCAATTCAATAGAACCTTAACTCAAGTCCCTATTTCATATAGCCACCACAAATCTCCCCCCTCAATCCCATTTTCCAAGGGTGCATAGGGAGCTCCCTACTCCTTTCCGCAAAGTTTTCTCCCTGCACCAACTCACTCCTGTATCTTTTTTTTTTGCCCCGACTCTCTCACATCGCCATCCATGGCGTGGCGCCCCATGGCTCGGCGTCTTGACCCGATGCAACTCCTCTCCTCGGCGCCAGTCCAACACCCCCTTCTCCTCTTCTTCGCGTCATTTCATATCCATGCACCATCATGCTCCTTGTTCCTTCATCACATGTGTTGCTATGCCTAACTCAATTCACTTGACACAATAGCATTAGCAACCTGGTGTCATTAATTACCAAAACCAAACTTGGGCTTTCAGCCAGGAGGAGAGGAGCAGGTGTCAACGAGCCAGAGACGAAATGACGCGAAGAAGAGGAGAAGGGGGTGTTGGACTGGCGCCGAGGAGAGGAGTTATGCATCGGGTCAAGACGCCGAGCCATGGGGCGCCACGCCATGGATGGCGATGTGAGAGAGTCGGGGCAAAAAAAAAAGATACAGGAGTGAGTTGGTGCAGGGAGAAAACTTTGCGGAAAGGAGTAGGGAGCTCCCTATGCACCCTTGGAAAATGGGATTGAGGGGGGAGATTTGTGGTGGCTATATGAAATAGGGACTTGAGTTAAGGTTCTATTGAATTGAGTTTTTTTTCTCTGGCGCCAAAAAAAATAGAGCAGGGGCTCTGTTTATCGTCCCTATTGGAGATGTTCTAAGTATTTTGACTTTGGAGCCTATTTAGAACTGCTCCGCTTTGTCAAAACCAACTCAACTCCACCATAGACTTTTTGTAGATCTTTTTAAAAAACATTCTAGTCCGATTTACCCCCTTAAACTTTCAACTTAGTTCGATTTATTCTTCTAATGTGGTGTCACGTCAGCAAAGCTACCATTAAAACTGCCTATCTTGTAAACACAGATGGTTTTAAAAGTTAAGTGGTCACAAACCGATTTTGTTTTAAAAGTTGAGAGGTCAGAAACCTGTTTTATAGATAAGGA
Source organism: Tripidium arundinaceum (assembly GCA_030439765.1). NCBI lineage: Eukaryota > Viridiplantae > Streptophyta > Magnoliopsida > Poales > Poaceae > Tripidium > Tripidium arundinaceum. The sequence goes on along the minus strand of JAHUYU010001878.1, from coordinate 9,941 downwards.
GATGGACATGGAACAAAGGGATCAAGGCAAGGGTATAATCATAGGGTTTGCTTTTGCCGGTCTAAGATGAGTAGAGAAGTGATTGACCGGGTTTAGGATTGATAGCCGACTATCAAGAGGGGCAATCACGGTTAGCTCATGAATCAAGTGCTACTAGGTCATCATCTTGAGCATATGCATTAGGATCTAGTAGAGAGCTAACATAACTCCTTCGAGAAAATGATTGTGAAAATGCTAACACAAATGCACATGGTGTTTTACACTTGATGGTGTTGGCACATTAGCGAAGCGGTGGATTTTGAGCGGTAGAGAGGAGTTTGGGGTTCTCTCTTCAGGCGTTTTCGGGAAATGAAATGCCTATTTTCCATTGCGCCGGAGGCGAGAAAAGGTGGCGAAAGTCCAGAGTTTTTATCTCTGAAAAACTCCAGCCGGACGCTGGATCGGACACGGTCCAGGGTGGACCTACGCGTCCGATCGCGCGAGGAGCTCTCTGGAACAGAGCATCGGACGCGATGAGGGTTTTGCATCGGACGCCGATCATTCACTGTTCACGCGTCCGGTGAAGTGGTGACGTCGACAGCCTCGCGAAGCTTTGCATGCACCGGACACTGGAGCGTCCGATGGCATGCCGACGGACGCATCCGATGCGTTGAGACCGTCTCTGGATGCTTACTGGACATGCATCGGACGCGGCGTTGAGGTGGATCCGTTGTGGACGTCGGATGCGTCCGATGTATATGAAATCGACCGTTGGAATTTGAATGAACAGGGATACGTAGCAGCTACAGGAGCATCGGACGCTGCTGGGTGCGTCCGATGCCTAAGCATCGGAGCGTCCGATGCCCCCGTATCTTGCCCAACGGCTCCTTTCGAAGGGTATCTCTATAAATAGATGGTGGCCGGGTTTGGGGAGCTCTCTCTTGACTCTTTGAACACTCGAGACACACTTTGAGCTAGAGAACTTCCCCTCCACTCATCTCCTTGCTTGGTTGTATACTCTAGAGAGATTGAGTGAGATTCAAGTGCATTGCATTGAGAGTTGCATCTAGTGGCACTTGATTCTTAAGTTTGCTGCTGATTGCTTGTTACTCTTGGGTGTTTCCCGACATCCTAGACGGCTTGGAGCAGTGGTGGTGTTGAGCTCGTGATTGGAGATTGTATCGAGCCTCGCCAAGTGATTGTGAGGGGTTCTTGAGCCTTCCCCGCGGGAGTTTGCGAATTGGCTACTCTAGTGGAGCTCGTGGATTGGAGGATCCCCATCTTGTGAGTGGATGTGCGGCACCCTCTGAGGGTTTGACTCTTGATAGTCAATTAGCTCGTGATCCATCAAGTGGGTGCATCGCCACAACGAGGAGTAGCTTGCCGGGAAGCAAGTGAACCTCGGTAAAAAATCTTGTGTCATCTCTTGCCGAGGATTCTCTTTATGATTGTGTGTGATTGATTCTTTGGATACATCTCATCTCTACACTGTTGGTATAAGAATCAATTCACTCCCCTTTTTATTCTTGCTTTTTATCTTGTCTAGTGTGCTTAGCGTAGTTTGTATCACATAGGAGTAAGTAGCTTAGTGACTTAGCTTTGTTGGTGTGAATTAGAGATCATAGTCTTGTTCACTAGAATTGTATAGGTGGCGTACTTAGTATAGTTGAGCTAGTGCTAGAATTAGCGTCGCCATCTTTTATACTAACAATTGTTGATTAGTGTAGCTTGTAGATTTTTAAATAGCCTATTCACCCTCTCTAGCCATTTGGACCTTACACTGGCGTGGCACTCAACCCTGCCACGACGGGACTCCACGCGTAGTGAACATTGGCCCTCCTTCCTTCCTCTCTTGCGCCCCCATAGCTCAGTACCGGTGCTCCTCCATTTCTCTTTTGCGTCCTCATAGCTCAATAGATTGGAATGACAATAGATATAGCCAAATGACGAGAGGATTTCGTTAATGCCAGTGTATACTGAAACAGGATTTGAGGACCCTAATTTGAGGCACATATATCGGATTAACCATAAACTCCAACAAATACACGCTAGCAGATAAATCATCTTAGACTTAGGTACATTTCCTTTCCATCCACTATTTTCTAAAAATTGATTCAGATTTGCAGGGGTTATGTTCCACAAAAGCGTGTCATGATACGTCCACCAACAGTAATTGTCAAAGAAACATTCAAAGAAGATATGTTGATTAGTTTCAGCGTGCCCATACAGCTTGCAATGGATATCTCTAGGCTAGTTTCGCTTAACTAATACAACTGAAGGAAGACAGTCTGTGTAAATTGACCACATGAAAAATTTGATCTTCATGGGTACTCTTGCTTTCCAAATGCTCATGATTTCCCTATTCTCCATACCAGGAAAGGTTAACTCTTTGTATAGGGATGCTGTGGTGAAATTGCCCTTCTTTTCTAAAGCCCATTTCACTGAATTTGCCTCCTGATTCAACCGAATATCACTAACTTGTGAGACCAACTGATGCCGCTCCTCCAATTCATCCATCCGAAAAGTTCTCCTAAAAGTAAGGTTAAGTTCATTATTTTTCAGGATATCATGTACTATCTTCTCTTGCTCATTGCAAATACAAAACAGACAGCTATACACTATACTAAGGGGCATTGGCCTAGCCAAATATCTAACCAAAATATAGCCTTCCTTTCCTTCCATTATTGACCACATAAATCAAACCTCTAGCACAACATTGTTTAATGTCATGTAAATCTGTCCAAAATTGAGATCCTCCTCTATTGACTGAACTGTAAAGACCTTTGTTCCCTAAATATTTGGCCCTCAGCAGATTACAACATGGATTGTCATCACCTCTCTCTAGCTTGTAAATCCATTTGGAAAGCAAACACTAACTCATCACTTTAGTGTTAGTAAAACCCAGACCACCAGTTTGTTTAGGCGTAGCTAGATTTGAGGACTTAGTTCTCAATCAAAACTAAAAACCTAATTTGAGATGTTGTCAGAGTTGCACTCTCATGTACAGGACACCATCTAGTGATCTAGAGGCAAGAGACCACGCACCAAGTCCTGAGCGGCTAAACCCCTCGGAGACTAACGCTCTACTGGTTCAGCAGGAGCTTACATCAAGATATATATGCGCAAGACCTGAAGGTGGATTGGTAGAGGAACTCAAGTCTTTAGTTTTGTTTGAATTTCATGCATTTCGTGTGTGCTCAAAAGTAGAGATTGTAATCAAGCTGCCCATGCCTTGGCAGCGCTAGGCAATGAGTGTGTTGAGGGGAAAGAGATCATCTCAACCTCCATTCCGAGTGATGTTCTTGTAATTGTTGCTGACGATTTGATAGCAGCTGAGTAATGCAAGTTACATTACAGGTTAAAAAAAAAAGGAACAAGGCGAGCACGAGCCTTCAACTCCCGCACGCTATAGACAGAGCCCGCGCACCCGCTCATCACAAATCGGACGGCCTAGAATCCCTCAGGGTTAAAACCCTAAACTAGAAAGGGGCTCGCAGTGGTAGCCAGCCTCCCGAGCCCTATCCTTTTCCCCACCTCCCGGGTCTCCCCCATTCCTATCCTCTCCTCACCCGCGCCGCCGCCGCAGTCGCCGCCGCCGCGGCTTCCCCTCCTCCCCCGAGCCAAGGTGAGCTTCCTGTCTCCATATCTCCGGTCCCTTGCAGTAGCGACGGTAGCGTGAGTAGCTTCCCGCTCGCACCGAGTAGCGGTGTTTCGCGCGATTTGGTTTGGGCTAGGAGCTGCTGGATCTGCACGTTTAGTCCGGTCACATACATGTGCGTTTGGACGATTTGAGTTGTGATCGGAGGCTATCTTTGAGCTGTTTTGTTGTTTGATTTGTGGTCAATAATGGAAGGAAAGGAAGGCTATATTTTGGTTAGATATTTGGCTAGGCCAATGCCCCCTTAGTATAGTGTATAGCTGTCTGTTTTGTATTTGCAATGAGCAAGAGAAGATAGTACATGATATCCTGAAAAATAATGAACTTAACCTTACTTTTAGGAGAACTTTTCGGATGGATGAATTGGAGGAGCGGCATCAGTTGGTCTCACAAGTTAGTGATATTCGGTTGAATCAGGAGGCAAATTCAGTGAAATGGGCTTTAGAAAAGAAGGGCAATTTCACCACAGCATCCCTATACAAAGAGTTAACCTTTCCTGGTATGGAGAATAGGGAAATCATGAGCATTTGGAAAGCAAGAGTACCCATGAAGATCAAATTTTTCATGTGGTCAATTTACACAGACTGTCTTCCTTCAGTTGTATTAGTTAAGCGAAACTAGCCTAGAGATATCCATTGCAAGCTGTATGGGCACGCTGAAACTAATCAACATATCTTCTTTGAATGTTTCTTTGACAATTACTGTTGGTGGACGTATCATGACACGCTTTTGTGGAACATAACCCCTGCAAATCTGAATCAATTTTTAGAAAATAGTGGATGGAAAGGAAATGTACCTAAGTCTAAGATGATTTATCTGCTAGCGTGTATTTGTTGGAGTTTATGGTTAATCCGATATATGTGCCTCAAATTAGGGTCCTCAAATCCTGTTTCAGTATACACTGGCATTAACGAAATCCTCTCGTCATTTGGCTATATCTATTGTCATTCCAATCTATTGAGCTATGAGGACGCAAAAGAGAAATGGAGGAGCACCGGTACTGAGCTATGGGGGCGCAAGAGAGGAAGGAAGGAGGGCCAATGTTCACTACGCGTGGAGTCCCGTCGTGGCAGGGTTGAGTGCCACGCCAGTGTAAGGTCCAAATGGCTAGAGAGGGTGAATAGGCTATTTAAAAATCTACAAGCTACACTAATCAACAATTGTTAGTATAAAAGATGGCGACGCTAATTCTAGCACTAGCTCAACTATACTAAGTACGCCACCTATACAATTCTAGTGAACAAGACTATGATCTCTAATTCACACCAACAAAGCTAAGTCACTAAGCTACTTACTCCTATGTGATACAAACTACGCTAAGCACACTAGACAAGATAAAAAGCAAGAATAAAAAGGGGAGTGAATTGATTCTTATACCAACAGTGTAGAGATGAGATGTATCCAAAGAATCAATCACACACAATCATAAAGAGAATCCTCGGCAAGAGATGACACAAGATTTTTTACCGAGGTTCACTTGCTTCCCGGCAAGCTACTCCTCGTTGTGGCGATGCACCCACTTGATGGATCACGAGCTAATTGACTATCAAGAGTCAAACCCTCAGAGGGTGCCGCACATCCACTCACAAGATGGGGATCCTCCAATCCACGAGCTCCACTAGAGTAGCCAATTCGCAAACTCCCGCGGGGAAGGCTCAAGAACCCCTCACAATCACTTGGCGAGGCTCGATACAATCTCCAATCACGAGCTCAACACCACCACTGCTCCAAGCCGTCTAGGATGTCGGGAAACACCCAAGAGTAACAAGCAATCAGCAGCAAACTTAAGAATCAAGTGCCACTAGATGCAACTCTCAATGCAATGCACTTGAATCTCACTCAATCTCTCTAGAGTATACAACCAAGCAAGGAGATGAGTGGAGGGGAAGTTCTCTAGCTCAAAGTGTGTCTCGAGTGTTCAAAGAGTCAAGAGAGAGCTCCCCAAACCCGGCCACCATCTATTTATAGAGATACCCTTCGAAAGGAGCCGTTGGGCAAGATACGGGGGCATCGGACGCTCCGATGCTTAGGCATCGGACGCACCCAGCAGCGTCCGATGCTCCTGTAGCTGCTACGTATCCCTGTTCATTCAAATTCCAACGGTCGATTTCATATACATCGGACGCATCCGACGTCCACAACGGATCCACCTCAACGCCGCGTCCGATGCATGTCCAGTAAGCATCCAGAGACGGTCTCAACGCATCGGATGCGTCCGTCGGCATGCCATCGGACGCTCCAGTGTCCGGTGCATGCAAAGCTTCGCGAGGCTGTCGACGTCACCACTTCACCGGACGCGTGAACAGTGAATGATCGGCGTCCGATGCAAAACCCTCATCGCGTCCGATGCTCTGTTCCAGAGAGCTCCTCGCGCGATCGGACGCGTAGGTCCACCCTGGACCGTGTCCGATCCAGCGTCCGGCTGGAGTTTTTCAGAGATAAAAACTCTGGACTTTCGCCACCTTTTCTCGCCTCCGGCGCAATGGAAAATAGGCATTTCATTTCCCGAAAACGCCTGAAGAGAGAACCCCAAACTCCTCTCTACCGCTCAAAATCCACCGCTTCGCTAATGTGCCAACACCATCAAGTGTAAAACACCATGTGCATTTGTGTTAGCATTTTCACAATCATTTTCTCGAAGGAGTTATGTTAGCTCTCTACTAGATCCTAATGCATATGCTCAAGATGATGACCTAGTAGCACTTGATTCATGAGCTAACCGTGATTGCCCCTCTTGATAGTCGGCTATCAATCCTAAACCCGGTCAATCACTTCTCTACTCATCTTAGACCGGCAAAAGCAAACCCTATGATTATACCCTTGCCTTGATCCCTTTGTTCCATGTCCATCTCCTCATGCTTGATCACCATGATCATCATTTCATGTGCATCTCCACCATGATCGTCATTTCATATCCATGCACCATCATGCTCCTTGTTCCTTCATCACATGTGTTGCTATGCCTAACTCAATTCACTTGACACAATAGCATTAGCAACCTGGTGTCATTAATTACCAAAACCAAACTTGGGCTTTCAGCCAGGAGGAGAGGAGCAGGTGTCAACGAGCCAGAGACGAAATGACGCGAAGAAGAGGAGAAGGGGGTGTTGGACTGGCGCCGAGGAGAGGAGTTGCATCGGGTCAAGACGCCGAGCCATGGGGCGCCACGCCATGGATGGCGATGTGAGAGAGTCGGGGCAAAAAAAAAAGATACAGGAGTGAGTTGGTGCAGGGAGAAAACTTTGCGGAAAGGAGTAGGGAGCTCCCTATGCACCCTTGGAAAATGGGATTGAGGGGGGAGATTTGTGGTGGCTATATGAAATAGGGACTTGAGTTAAGGTTCTATTGAATTGAGTTTTTTTTCTCTGGCGCCAAAAAAAATAGAGCAGGGGCTCTGTTTATCGTCCCTATTGGAGATGTTCTAAGTATTTTGACTTTGGAGCCTATTTAGAACTGCTCCGCTTTGTCAAAACCAACTCAACTCCACCATAGACTTTTTGTAGATCTTTTTAAAAAACATTCTAGTCCGATTTACCCCCTTAAACTTTCAACTTAGTTCGATTTATTCTTCTAATGTGGTGTCACGTCAGCAAAGCTACCATTAAAACTGCCTATCTTGTAAACACAGATGGTTTTAAAAGTTAAGTGGTCACAAACCGATTTTGTTTTAAAAGTTGAGAGGTCAGAAACCTGTTTTATAGATAAGGAGATAAATCTAACGACAACAAAACTTAAGGGTCAAAAAGACTTTTTACGTCTGAAAATAGCTAGGCTCGGTTGGACTAGGTGCCCACTGCAGATAGGCAAAGGCATTTCGGTCTTGTTCGTCGGGTAAGAGCATCTCCAAGAGTTTCCAAAACCCCCTTCCAATCATTCTTTGGCAAGATTTAAAAAACTGCTCTCCAACAGCTCCCTATCTTAACTTCCAAACTTCCTGCACCTAGGAAAACTAGCTCAATCCTGCAGAAATATACGCACGCGTATGGATCAGCCAATTTGCAGATATAACGATGTGGAAAGAATAAAGAGTAGAACAGAGTTTTCAATGCAAATGTACAAGAGAGAAAGAAAGTATAAAAGTGGTTAGATTAATTTGAAAATAGTCCGACATTCCTGATGTCTTCTATATTTTAGGAGTGAGATTTTAAAAAATATCGAAGGAACACAATAAATATGGTCCCCACTTTTGGAAAACTTGTTGATTTATTACCAATTCTTATTTCGGAAGAGATGCTCTAGCGAGTAGACCAAGCTCCTGGCGGAACATGGGCCAAATTCCAGAAGGCTGGGCCGAAGTAGATTTTGTTCTTAGATTTCGTAAGGAGCACGGAAAATCGTCCATGTTCTTAGATTCCGTAAGGAGCACGGAAATCGGTCCTGTTAATTTTGTTGGGCCAACGGGGCCACGGCCTACGTCAGCAACAAGCACTTATTTTTTCTCCTCCGGCCACCCCGCCCAAACCCTATAGGCGGGGGCTATAGGCGACCAGCGAGCGCCATATCCCGCGACGCCGCAGCCTCCGCTCAAATCCACTTTATGCTAGTGTGCCTCCGGCGAGGCCTCTCGCTTGTCAGGCAGCACACCTCCCGCGTCCTTCCCCCACTGTCTCTCCACCCTGCCCGCCTCTTCCTTCACCACTCCGCCGCCGACGCGATGGGTGAGGGTTCCGGTCCTGGTAAGGACGCGAAGGGGAAGGGGAAGGGGAAGGCCAAGGCCCCCGCCCCGGCTTCGGCGCTGGTCGCTCGCGACGACTCCTACCTGGAGGCCGTCACACAGAAGAGGATTCGCTTGTTCGAGGATATCCAGGCAAGGCAGGCCGTCGAGCGGCTGAATATCGGCGGCGAAGCTATCAAGTGAGTGCTCTAACGATCTGCTTGCGAGGTTATTGTCGAATTAGAGTCATGCAGCACTTAAGTTGAGCTTATGAAATTCATAATATGGCACAATGAAATTGAACTGCTGACTGTTTGTAGTTTTTAACATACCAACTGTTGTTTGCTTGCTCATAATGCTGATGGATTCTCATTCTGAACCATTGTTTGGGGCCATGTCCTTCAGGATAACTTTGCCTGATGGCACAATCAAAGAGGGGAAGAAATGGATTACAACCCCGATGGATATTGCTAAGGAGATATCAAGTGGATTCGCAGCTAATTGCTTGATAGCTCAAGTGGACGAAACACTATGGGATATGGGGAGGCCTCTCGAAGGTGACTGTAAATTGCAAATGTTCAAGTTTGATACCAACGAAGGCCGTGACACCTTTTGGCACTCAAGTGCTCATATTCTTGGAGAAGTGAGTTGGCATTTTGCTTGTTCATGTCTTTGAGCATGTTTTTTTTTTATTTTAAACATTTGTCATACTTTTTCATGCTATTTTGTTATTCAAGTGAGTTTCAGTATTTATATGTGACAATTCATTTTCAACTCAATTTAGCACTAATTGTAGATATAAATTTGCAGTCTCTTGAGAGAGCATATGGCTGCAAGCTGTGTATTGGGCCTTGCACCACAAGAGGGGAGGTATGAAAATGATCTGAGGATCAATCATCTTAAAGCTTAATGAAGTTAACGTAGCCATCTTAGCTGTTGTTGAACTGCTTTCTAATGTTTCCACTTGATATGTTAAGGGTTTCTACTATGATGCTTACTACAATGATCTGACATTAAACGAGGAGCACTTTGGTGTCATTGAAAACCAAGCTAAAAAGGCTGTTGCGGTATGCTCTGAATTTTCACTCATCATTTAAGCTTATTATGTGAAGTTGTTTTGTGGGCACTATCTACCTGGATGGCTTATTTCAATGCATTATGTGGGTCACAAAGTACATGCGATGATCCAGAATTTTGGAATCGCTAATGATGTATCCATGTCTTCCATTGTTTTTGTGACACATTGAAGCACTCTAGCTAGATACATTGTGTTCTTACATGGTCAAATCCTACTTGGTGCAGGAAAAGCAACCATTTGAACGCATCGAGGTCAGCAGGGCAGAAGCTCTTGAAATGTTTGCTGAAAATAAATTCAAGGCAACCTTCATTCCTCTATATTGTTTTGCTGCTTATGTTAAACATATATGACCCCTATTCATTCTTACAAAAAATTGAATTATATGTTCAGGTTGAAATCATTAATGAGTTGCCCGAGGACAAGACCATTACAGTATACAGGTGTGGTCCTTTAGTTGACCTATGCCGTGGGCCACACATCCCGAATACTTCCTTCGTCAAAGCTTTCGCTTGTCTGAAGGTAATGATTCTTTGATTATGCACTAATCTTCTGGTTCTCTTTATAGTGGAACT
>JAHUYU010002146.1:0-19363 GCA_030439765.1 Tripidium arundinaceum | reverse complement strand
GTTCGAGGAGGACCGACCCACAACGTTTTCATTCATTTTACTCTCATATTGATTCTACGTTTCCAACTTATATCGACATATACACTCACTACTACAGTTTTGTTCTGTAGATGCGGCTGGGATGCCTGTATAGAGACGGCTGGCCTAGCTGCCTCTACTTTTTCATCTCTACAAATCAGCTACCTAGCCACCTCTCACTACTACATATATCTTTTCCTAGGCTGTCATTTCACATTTATGGAGGTGGACATGCTGTCCGCTTGCCTCAAAAGGACTGCGTAAATAAAAAGCTTCACAGGAGGTCAAATAGTCCGCCTGTGTAAGTGCATATTCCCAAGGCGGACACGTTATAATGCCTACCTGTGTAAATGCCTACTCCTAAGGCGGGCACGGTATAACGCCGCCTGCGTAAATCGATTAAAAAAATAAAAAAAGCTCCGGGTTTTGGAGGTAGCTCCAGCGTCTAGAACCAGCTCCAGCTTCTGGAGGCGCCGTCGTCAGGGCCGTCCGTCCATCGTCCGTGCTGGCTACCATCGCCGTCGCCAGGGCTGGCCATTCGTGCGCCACGATCCGCCGGCTCGCTGCCACCATCGCCCGTGCCAGCTCTAGATCTGCAAAGGGGAGAGAGGGAAGAGTGAGGGAGATGAAGTGGGGAAGGGAGAGGGAGATGGGGAGAGCTGTACCTCCCCCCCCCCCGCGGTGCAAATGTCCTTCATTAGATCCGCCCGCCCTCCACCGAATCTGGCTGTCCGCCACCAGATCTGGCCGCCTTCCACCATCATCGCGTGCGCCTGCAGACCCGCACCACCGCACCACTGTCGTCCTTGCGTGTGGGCCCCCGCGGCCCACGCCGCACCACCACACGCTCCGCGGCCCCGCGCGAGACGTACGAGAGGGAGAGGGAAATAAGAGAGAGCACGGGAGAGGGAGGGGCATCGGTGGAGACAAGAGAGCACGAGAGACTGCAGCTCCAAACCCTAAGTTCTGAATATATACGTAGACACGTTTAATGGGCCCTAGGCTTCGGGCCTGTTTTTTAAGGTCTGCCTTCGAAAATGGCTTCTAGGCAGACCTCTTAGGAGGCCTATCTCCGTTAATCGATTTAAGGAGGCAGTCACTTTTTGACCACCTCTATAAATTGATTTTAGAAGATGGGAAAAATCTGACCGCCTGCGTAAATAAAACGTCCGCCTCCGTAAATCCATTTTGCGAGATGGGCAATTGTAACCGCCTTCGTAAATAAAATGACCGCCTCCGAAAATTCTCAGGTATTTTAGGAGACAATTGCATTTTGTGACCGCCTGCGTTAATGTTTGGGAAGTGTCTCACGAAATCATTTTTGTAGTAGTGTCTAAACATGGGATTTGTAAAGGGGAACATGAGCCAACTCTAGAAATCGATTTGAAGAGGCGATTGCATTTCGAGCTGCCTCTACAAATTGTTGTCAATAAATTACAAATTCTAGACAAAAAAATAGCAAAAATAGTTTTTTTAATCTCGGGAGACCCCCATTGGGTAGTCACAAGTCACACGATTTTTCAAGCGAAAATGCACGCTTTGCGGCAGTGGGGTTCAAGGCCTCGTGTGTTCCTCTCGTAACTGCTCCACCCATTGTGTTCATTTAGGATATTCGTCGTCCTTATTTCATCTTCATCTGATTTTAAAATGAGTATTTGGGACCCTAAACGAATTCAAATGAAAAAGTTTTCAACGACAACGTTTTATAACTTTTTGAGATCTATAACTTTGGTTTTGGTGGTTTCTGCATCCGAGGTTCTTCGAAAATTTTGAATTTCAAATATGAGAAATCCAAACGTATATTTCCTTCCATAGATGATTTCAAATAAAAATGTTATCAACTATAAAGTTGCATAACTTTTCGAGATCTTTAACTTTTGTTTTGGTCATTCCTCCATTCGATGTCGTTTGAAAAATTTGAATTATACTATGCAGCTCCTAGTTTAGAGGTGGCTCTATTTCCGTTTGCGTTTAGAAATAGATTTCTAAAGGTGACTGGAATAGAGCCGCCTATAAAAAATGATTTCTAGAGGAAGCTGAAAATAGAGCCACCTCTAAAAATAGAGGTATTTGTAGAGCCAGCTGAAAACAACAGCTGCCTCTATAAATGTATTTCTAAAGATGGCTCGGTTTAGAGATTACTATAAAGGTGGCTGTAAATTGACCTGCCTCTAAAAAAGCTTCCATTGCCGAAAATCAATTTTGTGGCAGTAAGCTTTCTTGGATATGTTGCTCATTCCACTCGAAGTTGTTACTGGAAAAAGTCTGGAAACAGATCGTGAGACATTATTGTACTCGGCGTGTACGTAAATGCATGTGGTTAACTGACTGAAGTAGGTCATTTGAGTGCTGGTCACCTCTAAAGCTTTTTCTCACCCTCCCTATGAATCCAACAAATATAATAGTGCAAGAAAAGTGCGAGTATGAAAGTACACGTACATGATCCATTTACTATTGGATAGCAGTGTCTACACTCTACACAGAAATTCAACCGGTACATTAGTTCCCATGCATCTGTCCCCATTATGGAACACAATGCAACAGATATACTATACGGTAGTTTTTTCGGGAGGTGGTGGAGAAGGGCTGCGGGGGCGTGGGCGTGGGCGGGAAGGAGGTTGGTGAGAGAGAGCAGCTTGTCGGAGGTTGGATGTTACACGGAAAATTATGCTCATGCGCCTGTCTATCAGTCTAATTATGATTTTGTCCTTATTTTTTTAACTTTATGATTTTGTCCTTGTTATTTTTAAATAAACCATCCGTTTGCTACTTGTATATATGATTTTATCACTAAAACTGCTGGAATGCCTACCGTAAAGTCTTATTTGTACATTCGTGTGATTATCAAGAATAATAAATTTGGTTGAATAGGTGCGTTCATATGCCTTTCCAATTTTACTACTGTGTTACTCGCCAGAAATTAAAAAAAATGGGTGCTCCACAGTACCTAAATGGGTGCTCTAGAAACTCTATGTTTTTATGGAGCTGCTCCACGGTGGAGTGTGTGGAGTAGAGTTGGTAGAACAATCCTAAACAGACCCAATATATATACAATTTTACTCCACTAGGGTTCACCAGAACTAAAAAAATGTGCATGCCAGCATTACTTTTAGGTTTTTATTGTGGCAATAACTAATTAACATTACTACCGCGGGCATTTAACTATCCTAAACAGACCCAAAATGTATACAATTTTACTCCACTAGGGTTCACCAGAACTAAAAAAAATGCGCATGCACATTTTTTTAGTTCTGGTGAACCCTAGTGGAGTAAAATTGTATATATATTGGGTCTGTTTAGGATTGTTCTACCAACTCTACTCCACACACTCCACCGTGGAGCAGCTCCATAAAAACATAGAGTTTCTAGAGCACCCATTTAGGTACTGTGGAGCACCCATTTTTTTTAATTTCTGGCGAGTAACACAGTAGTAAAATTGGAAAGGCATATGAACGCACCTATTCAACCAAATTTATTATTCTTGATAATCACACGAATGTACAAATAAGACTTTACGGTAGGCATTCCAGCAGTTTTAGTGATAAAATCATATATACAAGTAGCAAACGGATGGTTTATTTAAAAATAACAAGGACAAAATCATAAAGTTAAAAAAATAAGGACAAAATCATAATTAGACTGATAGACAGGCGCATGAGCATAATTTTCCGTGTAACATCCAACCTCCGACAAGCTGCTCTCTCTCACCAACCTCCTTCCCGCCCACGCCCACGCCCCCGCAGCCCTTCTCCACCACCTCCCGAAAAAACTACCGTATAGTATATCTGTTGCATTGTGTTCCATAATGGGGACAGATGCATGGGAACTAATGTACCGGTTGAATTTCTGTGTAGAGTGTAGACACTGCTATCCAATAGTAAATGGATCATGTACGTGTACTTTCATACTCGCACTTTTCTTGCACTATTATATTTGTTGGATTCATAGGGAGGGTGAGAAAAAGCTTTAGAGGTGACCAGCACTCAAATGACCTACTTCAGTCAGTTAACCACATGCATTTACGTACACGCCGAGTACAATAATGTCTCACGATCTGTTTCCAGACTTTTTCCAGTAACAACTTCGAGTGGAATGAGCAACATATCCAAGAAAGCTTACTGCCACAAAATTGATTTTCGGCAATGGAAGCTTTTTTAGAGGCAGGTCAATTTACAGCCACCTTTATAGTAATCTCTAAACCGAGCCATCTTTAGAAATACATTTATAGAGGCAGCTGTTGTTTTCAGCTGGCTCTACAAATACCTCTATTTTTAGAGGTGGCTCTATTTTCAGCTTCCTCTAGAAATCATTTTTTATAGGCGGCTCTATTCCAGTCACCTTTAGAAATCTATTTCTAAACGCAAACGGAAATAGAGCCACCTCTAAACTAGGAGCTGCATAGTATAATTCAAATTTTTCAAACGACATCGAATGGAGGAATGACCAAAACAAAAGTTAAAGATCTCGAAAAGTTATGCAACTTTATAGTTGATAACATTTTTATTTGAAATCATCTATGGAAGGAAATATACGTTTGGATTTCTCATATTTGAAATTCAAAATTTTCGAAGAACCTCGGATGCAGAAACCACCAAAACCAAAGTTATAGATCTCAAAAAGTTATAAAACGTTGTCGTTGAAAACTTTTTCATTTGAATTCGTTTAGGGTCCCAAATACTCATTTTAAAATCAGATGAAGATGAAATAAGGACGACGAATATCCTAAATGAACACAATGGGTGGAGCAGTTACGAGAGGAACACACGAGGCCTTGAACCCCACTGCCGCAAAGCGTGCATTTTCGCTTGAAAAATCGTGTGACTTGTGACTACCCAATGGGGGTCTCCCGAGATTAAAAAAACTATTTTTGCTATTTTTTTGTCTAGAATTTGTAATTTATTGACAACAATTTGTAGAGGCAGCTCGAAATGCAATCGCCTCTTCAAATCGATTTCTAGAGTTGGCTCATGTTCCCCTTTACAAATCCCATGTTTAGACACTACTACAAAAATGATTTCGTGAGACACTTCCCAAACATTAACGCAGGCGGTCACAAAATGCAATTGTCTCCTAAAATACCTGAGAATTTTCGGAGGCGGTCATTTTATTTACGAAGGCGGTTACAATTGCCCATCTCGCAAAATGGATTTACGGAGGCGGACGTTTTATTTACGCAGGCGGTCAGATTTTTCCCATCTTCTAAAATCAATTTATAGAGGTGGTCAAAAAGTGACTGCCTCCTTAAATCGATTAACGGAGATAGGCCTCCTAAGAGGTCTGCCTAGAAGCCATTTTCGAAGGCAGACCTTAAAAAACAGGCCCGAAGCCTAGGGCCCATTAAACGTGTCTACGTATATATTCAGAACTTAGGGTTTGGAGCTGCAGTCTCTCGTGCTCTCTTGTCTCCACCGATGCCCCTCCCTCTCCCGTGCTCTCTCTTATTTCCCTCTCCCTCTCGTACGTCTCGCGCGGGGCCGCGGAGCGTGTGGTGGTGCGGCGTGGGCCGCGGGGGCCCACACGCAAGGACGACAGTGGTGCGGTGGTGCGGGTCTGCAGGCGCACGCGATGATGGTGGAAGGCGGCCAGATCTGGTGGCGGACAGCCAGATTCGGTGGAGGGCGGGCGGATCTAATGAAGGACATTTGCACCGCGGGGGGGGGGGGGAGGTACAGCTCTCCCCATCTCCCTCTCCCTTCCCCACTTCATCTCCCTCACTCTTCCCTCTCTCCCCTTTGCAGATCTAGAGCTGGCACGGGCGATGGTGGCAGCGAGCCGGCGGATCGTGGCGCACGAATGGCCAGCCCTGGCGACGGCGATGGTAGCCAGCACGGACGATGGACGGACGGCCCTGACGACGGCGCCTCCAGAAGCTGGAGCTGGTTCTAGACGCTGGAGCTACCTCCAAAACCCGGAGCTTTTTTTATTTTTTTAATCGATTTACGCAGGCGGCGTTATACCGTGCCCGCCTTAGGAGTAGGCATTTACACAGGTAGGCATTATAACGTGTCCGCCTTGGGAATATGCACTTACACAGGCGGACTATTTGACCTCCTGTGAAGCTTTTTATTTACGCAGTCCTTTTGAGGCAAGCGGACAGCATGTCCACCTCCATAAATCGATTAAAAAAATAAAAAAAGCTCCGGTTTTGGAGGTAGCTCCAGCGTCTAGAACCAGCTCCAGCTTCTGGAGGCGCCGTCGTCAGGGCCGTCCGTCCATCGTCCGTGCTGGCTACCATCGCCGTCGCCAGGGCTGGCCATTCGTGCGCCACGATCCGCCGGCTCGCTGCCACCATCGCCCGTGCCAGCTCTAGATCTGCAAAGGGGAGAGAGGGAAGAGTGAGGGAGATGAAGTGGGGAAGGGAGAGGGAGATGGGGAGAGCTGTACCTCCCCCCCCCCCCGCGGTGCAAATGTCCTTCATTAGATCCGCCCGCCCTCCACCGAATCTGGCTGTCCGCCACCAGATCTGGCCGCCTTCCACCATCATCGCGTGCGCCTGCAGACCCGCACCACCGCACCACTGTCGTCCTTGCGTGTGGGCCCCCGCGGCCCACGCCGCACCACCACACGCTCCGCGGCCCCGCGCGAGACGTACGAGAGGGAGAGGGAAATAAGAGAGAGCACGGGAGAGGAGGGGCATCGGTGGAGACAAGAGAGCACGAGAGACTGCAGCTCCAAACCCTAAGTTCTGAATATATACGTAGACACGTTTAATGGGCCCTAGGCTTCGGGCCTGTTTTTTAAGGTCTGCCTTCGAAAATGGCTTCTAGGCAGACCTCTTAGGAGGCCTATCTCCGTTAATCGATTTAAGGAGGCAGTCACTTTTTGACCACCTCTATAAATTGATTTTAGAAGATGGGAAAAATCTGACCGCCTGCGTAAATAAAACGTCCGCCTCCGTAAATCCATTTTGCGAGATGGGCAATTGTAACCGCCTTCGTAAATAAAATGACCGCCTCCGAAAATTCTCAGGTATTTTAGGAGACAATTGCATTTTGTGACCGCCTGCGTTAATGTTTGGGAAGTGTCTCACGAAATCATTTTTGTAGTAGTGTCTAAACATGGGATTTGTAAAGGGGAACATGAGCCAACTCTAGAAATCGATTTGAAGAGGCGATTGCATTTCGAGCTGCCTCTACAAATTGTTGTCAATAAATTACAAATTCTAGACAAAAAAATAGCAAAAATAGTTTTTTTAATCTCGGGAGACCCCCATTGGGTAGTCACAAGTCACACGATTTTTCAAGCGAAAATGCACGCTTTGCGGCAGTGGGGTTCAAGGCCTCGTGTGTTCCTCTCGTAACTGCTCCACCCATTGTGTTCATTTAGGATATTCGTCGTCCTTATTTCATCTTCATCTGATTTTAAAATGAGTATTTGGGACCCTAAACGAATTCAAATGAAAAAGTTTTCAACGACAACGTTTTATAACTTTTTGAGATCTATAACTTTGGTTTTGGTGGTTTCTGCATCCGAGGTTCTTCGAAAATTTTGAATTTCAAATATGAGAAATCCAAACGTATATTTCCTTCCATAGATGATTTCAAATAAAAATGTTATCAACTATAAAGTTGCATAACTTTTCGAGATCTTTAACTTTTGTTTTGGTCATTCCTCCATTCGATGTCGTTTGAAAAATTTGAATTATACTATGCAGCTCCTAGTTTAGAGGTGGCTCTATTTCCGTTTGCGTTTAGAAATAGATTTCTAAAGGTGACTGGAATAGAGCCGCCTATAAAAAATGATTTCTAGAGGAAGCTGAAAATAGAGCCACCTCTAAAAATAGAGGTATTTGTAGAGCCAGCTGAAAACAACAGCTGCCTCTATAAATGTATTTCTAAAGATGGCTCGGTTTAGAGATTACTATAAAGGTGGCTGTAAATTGACCTGCCTCTAAAAAAGCTTCCATTGCCGAAAATCAATTTTGTGGCAGTAAGCTTTCTTGGATATGTTGCTCATTCCACTCGAAGTTGTTACTGGAAAAAGTCTGGAAACAGATCGTGAGACATTATTGTACTCGGCGTGTACGTAAATGCATGTGGTTAACTGACTGAAGTAGGTCATTTGAGTGCTGGTCACCTCTAAAGCTTTTTCTCACCCTCCCTATGAATCCAACAAATATAATAGTGCAAGAAAAGTGCGAGTATGAAAGTACACGTACATGATCCATTTACTATTGGATAGCAGTGTCTACACTCTACACAGAAATTCAACCGGTACATTAGTTCCCATGCATCTGTCCCCATTATGGAACACAATGCAACAGATATACTATACGGTAGTTTTTTCGGGAGGTGGTGGAGAAGGGCTGCGGGGGCGTGGGCGTGGGCGGGAAGGAGGTTGGTGAGAGAGAGCAGCTTGTCGGAGGTTGGATGTTACACGGAAAATTATGCTCATGCGCCTGTCTATCAGTCTAATTATGATTTTGTCCTTATTTTTTTAACTTTATGATTTTGTCCTTGTTATTTTTAAATAAACCATCCGTTTGCTACTTGTATATATGATTTTATCACTAAAACTGCTGGAATGCCTACCGTAAAGTCTTATTTGTACATTCGTGTGATTATCAAGAATAATAAATTTGGTTGAATAGGTGCGTTCATATGCCTTTCCAATTTTACTACTGTGTTACTCGCCAGAAATTAAAAAAAATGGGTGCTCCACAGTACCTAAATGGGTGCTCTAGAAACTCTATGTTTTTATGGAGCTGCTCCACGGTGGAGTGTGTGGAGTAGAGTTGGTAGAACAATCCTAAACAGACCCAATATATATACAATTTTACTCCACTAGGGTTCACCAGAACTAAAAAAATGTGCATGCGCATTTTTTTTAGTTCTGGTGAACCCTAGTGGAGTAAAATTGTATACATTTTGGGTCTGTTTAGGATAGTTAAATGCCCGCGGTAGTAATGTTAATTAGTTATTGCCACAATAAAAACCTAAAAGTAATGCTGGCATGCACATTTTTTTAGTTCTGGTGAACCCTAGTGGAGTAAAATTGTATATATATTGGGTCTGTTTAGGATTGTTCTACCAACTCTACTCCACACACTCCACCGTGGAGCAGCTCCATAAAAACATAGAGTTTCTAGAGCACCCATTTAGGTACTGTGGAGCACCCATTTTTTTTAATTTCTGGCGAGTAACACAGTAGTAAAATTGGAAAGGCATATGAACGCACCTATTCAACCAAATTTATTATTCTTGATAATCACACGAATGTACAAATAAGACTTTACGGTAGGCATTCCAGCAGTTTTAGTGATAAAATCATATATACAAGTAGCAAACGGATGGTTTATTTAAAAATAACAAGGACAAAATCATAAAGTTAAAAAAATAAGGACAAAATCATAATTAGACTGATAGACAGGCGCATGAGCATAATTTTCCGTGTAACATCCAACCTCCGACAAGCTGCTCTCTCTCACCAACCTCCTTCCCGCCCACGCCCACGCCCCCGCAGCCCTTCTCCACCACCTCCCGAAAAAACTACCGTATAGTATATCTGTTGCATTGTGTTCCATAATGGGGACAGATGCATGGGAACTAATGTACCGGTTGAATTTCTGTGTAGAGTGTAGACACTGCTATCCAATAGTAAATGGATCATGTACGTGTACTTTCATACTCGCACTTTTCTTGCACTATTATATTTGTTGGATTCATAGGGAGGGTGAGAAAAAGCTTTAGAGGTGACCAGCACTCAAATGACCTACTTCAGTCAGTTAACCACATGCATTTACGTACACGCCGAGTACAATAATGTCTCACGATCTGTTTCCAGACTTTTTCCAGTAACAACTTCGAGTGGAATGAGCAACATATCCAAGAAAGCTTACTGCCACAAAATTGATTTTCGGCAATGGAAGCTTTTTTAGAGGCAGGTCAATTTACAGCCACCTTTATAGTAATCTCTAAACCGAGCCATCTTTAGAAATACATTTATAGAGGCAGCTGTTGTTTTCAGCTGGCTCTACAAATACCTCTATTTTTAGAGGTGGCTCTATTTTCAGCTTCCTCTAGAAATCATTTTTTATAGGCGGCTCTATTCCAGTCACCTTTAGAAATCTATTTCTAAACGCAAACGGAAATAGAGCCACCTCTAAACTAGGAGCTGCATAGTATAATTCAAATTTTTCAAACGACATCGAATGGAGGAATGACCAAAACAAAAGTTAAAGATCTCGAAAAGTTATGCAACTTTATAGTTGATAACATTTTTATTTGAAATCATCTATGGAAGGAAATATACGTTTGGATTTCTCATATTTGAAATTCAAAATTTTCGAAGAACCTCGGATGCAGAAACCACCAAAACCAAAGTTATAGATCTCAAAAAGTTATAAAACGTTGTCGTTGAAAACTTTTTCATTTGAATTCGTTTAGGGTCCCAAATACTCATTTTAAAATCAGATGAAGATGAAATAAGGACGACGAATATCCTAAATGAACACAATGGGTGGAGCAGTTACGAGAGGAACACACGAGGCCTTGAACCCCACTGCCGCAAAGCGTGCATTTTCGCTTGAAAAATCGTGTGACTTGTGACTACCCAATGGGGGTCTCCCGAGATTAAAAAAACTATTTTTGCTATTTTTTTGTCTAGAATTTGTAATTTATTGACAACAATTTGTAGAGGCAGCTCGAAATGCAATCGCCTCTTCAAATCGATTTCTAGAGTTGGCTCATGTTCCCCTTTACAAATCCCATGTTTAGACACTACTACAAAAATGATTTCGTGAGACACTTCCCAAACATTAACGCAGGCGGTCACAAAATGCAATTATCTCCTAAAATACCTGAGAATTTTCGGAGGCGGTCATTTTATTTACGAAGGCGGTTACAATTGCCCATCTCGCAAAATGGATTTACGGAGGCGGACGTTTTATTTACGCAGGCGGTCAGATTTTTCCCATCTTCTAAAATCAATTTATAGAGGTGGTCAAAAAGTGACTGCCTCCTTAAATCGATTAACGGAGATAGGCCTCCTAAGAGGTCTGCCTAGAAGCCATTTTCGAAGGCAGACCTTAAAAAACAGGCCCGAAGCCTAGGGCCCATTAAACGTGTCTACGTATATATTCAGAACTTAGGGTTTGGAGCTGCAGTCTCTCGTGCTCTCTTGTCTCCACCGATGCCCCTCCCTCTCCCGTGCTCTCTCTTATTTCCCTCTCCCTCTCGTACGTCTCGCGCGGGGGCCGCGGAGCGTGTGGTGGTGCGGCGTGGGCCGCGGGGGCCCACACGCAAGGACGACAGTGGTGCGGTGGTGCGGGTCTGCAGGCGCACGCGATGATGGTGGAAGGCGGCCAGATCTGGTGGCGGACAGCCAGATTCGGTGGAGGGCGGGCGGATCTAATGAAGGACATTTGCACCGCGGGGGGGGGGGGAGGTACAGCTCTCCCCATCTCCCTCTCCCTTCCCCACTTCATCTCCCTCACTCTTCCCTCTCTCCCCTTTGCAGATCTAGAGCTGGCACGGGCGATG
This sequence comes from Tripidium arundinaceum, assembly GCA_030439765.1. Taxonomy (NCBI): domain Eukaryota; kingdom Viridiplantae; phylum Streptophyta; class Magnoliopsida; order Poales; family Poaceae; genus Tripidium; species Tripidium arundinaceum. The sequence continues at coordinate 7,865 of JAHUYU010002146.1, read as the reverse complement.
GTGGCAGCGAGCCGGCGGATCGTGGCGCACGAATGGCCAGCCCTGGCGACGGCGATGGTAGCCAGCACGGACGATGGACGGACGGCCCTGACGACGGCGCCTCCAGAAGCTGGAGCTGGTTCTAGACGCTGGAGCTACCTCCAAAACCCGGAGCTTTTTTTATTTTTTTAATCGATTTACGCAGGCGGCGTTATACCGTGCCCGCCTTAGGAGTAGGCATTTACACAGGTAGGCATTATAACGTGTCCGCCTTGGGAATATGCACTTACACAGGCTGTCATTTCACATTTATGGAGGTGGACATGCTGTCCGCTTGCCTCAAAAGGACTGCGTAAATAAAAAGCTTCACAGGAGGTCAAATAGTCCGCCTGTGTAAGTGCATATTCCCAAGGCGGACACGTTATAATGCCTACCTGTGTAAATGCCTACTCCTAAGGCGGGCACGGTATAACGCCGCCTGCGTAAATCGATTAAAAAAATAAAAAAAGCTCCGGGTTTTGGAGGTAGCTCCAGCGTCTAGAACCAGCTCCAGCTTCTGGAGGCGCCGTCGTCAGGGCCGTCCGTCCATCGTCCGTGCTGGCTACCATCGCCGTCGCCAGGGCTGGCCATTCGTGCGCCACGATCCGCCGGCTCGCTGCCACCATCGCCCGTGCCAGCTCTAGATCTGCAAAGGGGAGAGAGGGAAGAGTGAGGGAGATGAAGTGGGGAAGGGAGAGGGAGATGGGGAGAGCTGTACCTCCCCCCCCCCCCCGCGGTGCAAATGTCCTTCATTAGATCCGCCCGCCCTCCACCGAATCTGGCTGTCCGCCACCAGATCTGGCCGCCTTCCACCATCATCGCGTGCGCCTGCAGACCCGCACCACCGCACCACTGTCGTCCTTGCGTGTGGGCCCCCGCGGCCCACGCCGCACCACCACACGCTCCGCGGCCCCGCGCGAGACGTACGAGAGGGAGAGGGAAATAAGAGAGAGCACGGGAGAGGGAGGGGCATCGGTGGAGACAAGAGAGCACGAGAGACTGCAGCTCCAAACCCTAAGTTCTGAATATATACGTAGACACGTTTAATGGGCCCTAGGCTTCGGGCCTGTTTTTTAAGGTCTGCCTTCGAAAATGGCTTCTAGGCAGACCTCTTAGGAGGCCTATCTCCGTTAATCGATTTAAGGAGGCAGTCACTTTTTGACCACCTCTATAAATTGATTTTAGAAGATGGGAAAAATCTGACCGCCTGCGTAAATAAAACGTCCGCCTCCGTAAATCCATTTTGCGAGATGGGCAATTGTAACCGCCTTCGTAAATAAAATGACCGCCTCCGAAAATTCTCAGGTATTTTAGGAGATAATTGCATTTTGTGACCGCCTGCGTTAATGTTTGGGAAGTGTCTCACGAAATCATTTTTGTAGTAGTGTCTAAACATGGGATTTGTAAAGGGGAACATGAGCCAACTCTAGAAATCGATTTGAAGAGGCGATTGCATTTCGAGCTGCCTCTACAAATTGTTGTCAATAAATTACAAATTCTAGACAAAAAAATAGCAAAAATAGTTTTTTTAATCTCGGGAGACCCCCATTGGGTAGTCACAAGTCACACGATTTTTCAAGCGAAAATGCACGCTTTGCGGCAGTGGGGTTCAAGGCCTCGTGTGTTCCTCTCGTAACTGCTCCACCCATTGTGTTCATTTAGGATATTCGTCGTCCTTATTTCATCTTCATCTGATTTTAAAATGAGTATTTGGGACCCTAAACGAATTCAAATGAAAAAGTTTTCAACGACAACGTTTTATAACTTTTTGAGATCTATAACTTTGGTTTTGGTGGTTTCTGCATCCGAGGTTCTTCGAAAATTTTGAATTTCAAATATGAGAAATCCAAACGTATATTTCCTTCCATAGATGATTTCAAATAAAAATGTTATCAACTATAAAGTTGCATAACTTTTCGAGATCTTTAACTTTTGTTTTGGTCATTCCTCCATTCGATGTCGTTTGAAAAATTTGAATTATACTATGCAGCTCCTAGTTTAGAGGTGGCTCTATTTCCGTTTGCGTTTAGAAATAGATTTCTAAAGGTGACTGGAATAGAGCCGCCTATAAAAAATGATTTCTAGAGGAAGCTGAAAATAGAGCCACCTCTAAAAATAGAGGTATTTGTAGAGCCAGCTGAAAACAACAGCTGCCTCTATAAATGTATTTCTAAAGATGGCTCGGTTTAGAGATTACTATAAAGGTGGCTGTAAATTGACCTGCCTCTAAAAAAGCTTCCATTGCCGAAAATCAATTTTGTGGCAGTAAGCTTTCTTGGATATGTTGCTCATTCCACTCGAAGTTGTTACTGGAAAAAGTCTGGAAACAGATCGTGAGACATTATTGTACTCGGCGTGTACGTAAATGCATGTGGTTAACTGACTGAAGTAGGTCATTTGAGTGCTGGTCACCTCTAAAGCTTTTTCTCACCCTCCCTATGAATCCAACAAATATAATAGTGCAAGAAAAGTGCGAGTATGAAAGTACACGTACATGATCCATTTACTATTGGATAGCAGTGTCTACACTCTACACAGAAATTCAACCGGTACATTAGTTCCCATGCATCTGTCCCCATTATGGAACACAATGCAACAGATATACTATACGGTAGTTTTTTCGGGAGGTGGTGGAGAAGGGCTGCGGGGGCGTGGGCGTGGGCGGGAAGGAGGTTGGTGAGAGAGAGCAGCTTGTCGGAGGTTGGATGTTACACGGAAAATTATGCTCATGCGCCTGTCTACCACTCTGCTTGTATGTTTGTTTGTTTCAACTGGTATAATATGACTTGTTCATGAGAATGTGAACCCAAGTATTTAATCTAATTGATAAGCTATACAAGTGTTTATCTCAATTTTGAAAAGATAAATGCTTAAGGGCATGTGAAAAAGCTTGAAGAAGATTCAGACCAAGTTACGTGCTTATGCAAATCAACAAGTTCAAAGCAATAGCAGAGAAGCGCATGGATGATTTCAAGTCATCCTCCGCAGTAGTAAAATGTCATCCCGTAGTAGTGAATTTAGCTAGTACGTAGTAATGAAATTTAGCTAGTACCGCTAGCGTTGTCCTCAAATTTATTCTCGAGGGCCGTGAAAGGGTAACATTTTTGTGGAACCCCTCACTGCAAACATAAAAGGTATGACTTTACTTAGTTAAATGCCCGCGGTAGTAATGTTAATTAGTTATTGCCACAATAAAAACCTAAAAGTAATGTTGGCATGCGCATTTTTTTTAGTTCTGGTGAACCCTAGTGGAGTAAAATTGTATACATTTTGGGTCTGTTTAGGATAGTTAAATGCCCGCGGGCATTTAACTAAGTAAAGTCATACCTTTTATGTTTGCAGTGAGGGGTTCCACAAAAATGTTACCCTTTCACGGCCCTCGAGAATAAATTTGAGGACAACGCTAGCGGTACTAGCTAAATTTCATTACTACGTACTAGCTAAATTCACTACTACGGGATGACATTTTACTACTGCGGAGGATGACTTGAAATCATCCATGCGCTTCTCTGCTATTGCTTTGAACTTGTTGATTTGCATAAGCACGTAACTTGGTCTGAATCTTCTTCAAGCTTTTTCACATGCCCTTAAGCATTTATCTTTTCAAAATTGAGATAAACACTTGTATAGCTTATCAATTAGATTAAATACTTGGGTTCACATTCTCATGAACAAGTCATATTATACCAGTTGAAACAAACAAACATACAAGCAGAGTGGTAGACAGGCGCATGAGCATAATTTTCCGTGTAACATCCAACCTCCGACAAGCTGCTCTCTCTCACCAACCTCCTTCCCGCCCACGCCCACGCCCCCGCAGCCCTTCTCCACCACCTCCCGAAAAAACTACCGTATAGTATATCTGTTGCATTGTGTTCCATAATGGGGACAGATGCATGGGAACTAATGTACCGGTTGAATTTCTGTGTAGAGTGTAGACACTGCTATCCAATAGTAAATGGATCATGTACGTGTACTTTCATACTCGCACTTTTCTTGCACTATTATATTTGTTGGATTCATAGGGAGGGTGAGAAAAAGCTTTAGAGGTGACCAGCACTCAAATGACCTACTTCAGTCAGTTAACCACATGCATTTACGTACACGCCGAGTACAATAATGTCTCACGATCTGTTTCCAGACTTTTTCCAGTAACAACTTCGAGTGGAATGAGCAACATATCCAAGAAAGCTTACTGCCACAAAATTGATTTTCGGCAATGGAAGCTTTTTTAGAGGCAGGTCAATTTACAGCCACCTTTATAGTAATCTCTAAACCGAGCCATCTTTAGAAATACATTTATAGAGGCAGCTGTTGTTTTCAGCTGGCTCTACAAATACCTCTATTTTTAGAGGTGGCTCTATTTTCAGCTTCCTCTAGAAATCATTTTTTATAGGCGGCTCTATTCCAGTCACCTTTAGAAATCTATTTCTAAACGCAAACGGAAATAGAGCCACCTCTAAAACTAGGAGCTGCATAGTATAATTCAAATTTTTCAAACGACATCGAATGGAGGAATGACCAAAACAAAAGTTAAAGATCTCGAAAAGTTATGCAACTTTATAGTTGATAACATTTTTATTTGAAATCATCTATGGAAGGAAATATACGTTTGGATTTCTCATATTTGAAATTCAAAATTTTCGAAGAACCTCGGATGCAGAAACCACCAAAACCAAAGTTATAGATCTCAAAAAGTTATAAAACGTTGTCGTTGAAAACTTTTTCATTTGAATTCGTTTAGGGTCCCAAATACTCATTTTAAAATCAGATGAAGATGAAATAAGGACGACGAATATCCTAAATGAACACAATGGGTGGAGCAGTTACGAGAGGAACACACGAGGCCTTGAACCCCACTGCCGCAAAGCGTGCATTTTCGCTTGAAAAATCGTGTGACTTGTGACTACCCAATGGGGGTCTCCCGAGATTAAAAAAACTATTTTTGCTATTTTTTTGTCTAGAATTTGTAATTTATTGACAACAATTTGTAGAGGCAGCTCGAAATGCAATCGCCTCTTCAAATCGATTTCTAGAGTTGGCTCATGTTCCCCTTTACAAATCCCATGTTTAGACACTACTACAAAAATGATTTCGTGAGACACTTCCCAAACATTAACGCAGGCGGTCACAAATGCAATTATCTCCTAAAATACCTGAGAATTTTCGGAGGCGGTCATTTTATTTACGAAGGCGGTTACAATTGCCCATCTCGCAAAATGGATTTACGGAGGCGGACGTTTTATTTACGCAGGCGGTCAGATTTTTCCCATCTTCTAAAATCAATTTATAGAGGTGGTCAAAAAGTGACTGCCTCCTTAAATCGATTAACGGAGATAGGCCTCCTAAGAGGTCTGCCTAGAAGCCATTTTCGAAGGCAGACCTTAAAAAACAGGCCCGAAGCCTAGGGCCCATTAAACGTGTCTACGTATATATTCAGAACTTAGGGTTTGGAGCTGCAGTCTCTCGTGCTCTCTTGTCTCCACCGATGCCCCTCCCTCTCCCGTGCTCTCTCTTATTTCCCTCTCCCTCTCGTACGTCTCGCGCGGGGCCGCGGAGCGTGTGGTGGTGCGGCGTGGGCCGCGGGGGCCCACACGCAAGGACGACAGTGGTGCGGTGGTGCGGGTCTGCAGGCGCACGCGATGATGGTGGAAGGCGGCCAGATCTGGTGGCGGACAGCCAGATTCGGTGGAGGGCGGGCGGATCTAATGAAGGACATTTGCACCGCGGGGGGGGGGGGGAGGTACAGCTCTCCCCATCTCCCTCTCCCTTCCCCACTTCATCTCCCTCACTCTTCCCTCTCTCCCCTTTGCAGATCTAGAGCTGGCACGGGCGATGGTGGCAGCGAGCCGGCGGATCGTGGCGCACGAATGGCCAGCCCTGGCGACGGCGATGGTAGCCAGCACGGACGATGGACGGACGGCCCTGACGACGGCGCCTCCAGAAGCTGGAGCTGGTTCTAGACGCTGGAGCTACCTCCAAAACCCGGAGCTTTTTTTATTTTTTTAATCGATTTACGCAGGCGGCGTTATACCGTGCCCGCCTTAGGAGTAGGCATTTACACAGGTAGGCATTATAACGTGTCCGCCTTGGGAATATGCACTTACACAGGCGGACTATTTGACCTCCTGTGAAGCTTTTTATTTACGCAGTCCTTTTGAGGCAAGCGGACAGCATGTCCACCTCCATAAATGTGAAATGACAGCCTGTGTAAGTGCATATTCCCAAGGCGGACACGTTATAATGCCTACCTGTGTAAATGCCTACTCCTAAGGCGGGCACGGTATAACGCCGCCTGCGTAAATCGATTAAAAAAATAAAAAAAGCTCCGGGTTTTGGAGGTAGCTCCAGCGTCTAGAACCAGCTCCAGCTTCTGGAGGCGCCGTCGTCAGGGCCGTCCGTCCATCGTCCGTGCTGGCTACCATCGCCGTCGCCAGGGCTGGCCATTCGTGCGCCACGATCCGCCGGCTCGCTGCCACCATCGCCTGTGCCAGCTCTAGATCTGCAAAGGGGAGAGAGGGAAGAGTGAGGGAGATGAAGTGGGGAAGGGAGAGGGAGATGGGGAGAGCTGTACCTCCCCCCCCCCCCCGCGGTGCAAATGTCCTTCATTAGATCCGCCCGCCCTCCACCGAATCTGGCTGTCCGCCACCAGATCTGGCCGCCTTCCACCATCATCGCGTGCGCCTGCAGACCCGCACCACCGCACCACTGTCGTCCTTGCGTGTGGGCCCCCGCGGCCCACGCCGCACCACCACACGCTCCGCGGCCCCGCGCGAGACGTACGAGAGGGAGAGGGAAATAAGAGAGAGCACGGGAGAGGGAGGGGCATCGGTGGAGACAAGAGAGCACGAGAGACTGCAGCTCCAAACCCTAAGTTCTGAATATATACGTAGACACGTTTAATGGGCCCTAGGCTTCGGGCCTGTTTTTTAAGGTCTGCCTTCGAAAATGGCTTCTAGGCAGACCTCTTAGGAGGCCTATCTCCGTTAATCGATTTAAGGAGGCAGTCACTTTTTGACCACCTCTATAAATTGATTTTAGAAGATGGGAAAAATCTGACCGCCTGCGTAAATAAAACGTCCGCCTCCGTAAATCCATTTTGCGAGATGGGCAATTGTAACCGCCTTCGTAAATAAAATGACCGCCTCCGAAAATTCTCAGGTATTTTAGGAGATAATTGCATTTTGTGACCGCCTGCGTTAATGTTTGGGAAGTGTCTCACGAAATCATTTTTGTAGTAGTGTCTAAACATGGGATTTGTAAAGGGGAACATGAGCCAACTCTAGAAATCGATTTGAAGAGGCGATTGCATTTCGAGCTGCCTCTACAAATTGTTGTCAATAAATTACAAATTCTAGACAAAAAAATAGCAAAAAATAGTTTTTTTAATCTCGGGAGACCCCCATTGGGTAGTCACAAGTCACACGATTTTTCAAGCGAAAATGCACGCTTTGCGGCAGTGGGGTTCAAGGCCTCGTGTGTTCCTCTCGTAACTGCTCCACCCATTGTGTTCATTTAGGATATTCGTCGTCCTTATTTCATCTTCATCTGATTTTAAAATGAGTATTTGGGACCCTAAACGAATTCAAATGAAAAAGTTTTCAACGACAACGTTTTATAACTTTTTGAGATCTATAACTTTGGTTTTGGTGGTTTCTGCATCCGAGGTTCTTCGAAAATTTTGAATTTCAAATATGAGAAATCCAAACGTATATTTCCTTCCATAGATGATTTCAAATAAAAATGTTATCAACTATAAAGTTGCATAACTTTTCGAGATCTTTAACTTTTGTTTTGGTCATTCCTCCATTCGATGTCGTTTGAAAAATTTGAATTATACTATGCAG
>JAHUYU010002159.1:0-19025 GCA_030439765.1 Tripidium arundinaceum | reverse complement strand
ATACAAATACACCTCCGCCACCTGCTAGCTACATCAGAAGAAATTACGTCAAAATCCAGCTTGGGGGAGAGCACCCCCATATATCCAGCTAAGTATTTTTATCGACATTTATACCTATACTTTGTTAAGATAATAAAAAGATGCATAATCATGAAAACCCAAATAAATATTTCCTACTTATATATAATATATCTTTGCTTAGTTTTGCTAATAAATAAATAGGAGGAACAATAAGAGAAAATAAAGTAGCTATGCTAAAATGAACCTCAATGATGAACTCTTACATGGAAATGATGAATAGTTGCTCTGCCGTAATTCCTTTCAAGTACCTAGTTTTTTTAAACATGAGCTCTCTCTCAAGTTTAGGCATAACTGTTATAATTTAAAATTTGCTCTAAACCTGAACTTGTGGGAGTAAGTACCTGATCTAAAGTCTAAGTTGTTAATGGATATGATGGGAAGGTTGAGCTGCTGTTTATCTGTTCCTAGAGATGCTAGAATTCTAGAGAATTTTATCTTTGAAAATATATAAAAATGTTGCATGATGAGTTCCTGTATGACATGAGAGTTTAAAATCCTACCACAGCCATATATACATGCTTATTAGATTAAGGAAACCATACATCTACTTTTTACTGCTTATGAACATTGAGTGTGGTCAAGCTGTGTAGACCCTTAGGAGCTTGTGGAACTGGTTAAGTGTCAGTCATAAATCTCTAGCCTTGATTATATTGGGCTTCCTCTAATAAATATTATTTAGCAGGATTATAAACTTATTATTTTTTATATTTTATATATCTTATATATTTTTATTTTATAAGGCAAAAATATATTTATTTTATTTTTATGCCACCACAGCGAATGTACTTATGGGTTTTACGCCACGAGCGTACTCACTTGGGGCTTAACATTTTTAGACATTTTTATTTTGTTTTTAAGACAATGTAAACATGACTAACTAAACATGCTATTTAAGGAAAGTAAATAATTAAAGGAAAAACGATAACTACCAAGTTTTACCTCTTGGCATGGTGTTCGGTGGTTTAAGTCCTCTGAACGGGACTCCTTGTGTCTTTAGTTGTCCTGGGGTTCATTGGATGGCGTAGACGGTGGCTCCGGCGGCGCCTCTTCTTCTGCTATAATTTCTTTTTCTCTCCATACTTGGTTTGGTGCTATAACCTCCTCAGGACAAACCTGTTCAGGATATCTATCTTCATATCTTGACACTTCTCCTTCATAGTCCGCCCATCCGTCCTTGATGATTTGCCTCCTCTGGTTGCGGTAGCGACGTCTTCTTCTTGTTCTAGTCTGCTTAGATTCTTCAAATATATAGTTAGGATCACTAAAGTAACGACGTACCTTCTCAGAGGGGAAGTGTAAGTGGACTTCTCCTGTCCCGATGTAGATGATGGCTTTGGTGGTGCTTAGGAACGGTCTTCCAAGGATGATAGGTGGATCATAATCTTCTCTTCCCATGTCAACGACTACGAAGTCGGTAGGGATGAAGTGGTTGTCAACTTGGACAGGGACATCTTTTACTATACCTTCAACCATGCGGTGTGTCTGATCTGCCATCTGGAGTTCGGTGTATGTTGGTTCTAGGGGCATTGTGCCATACAGTAACTGGTAGGTGACTTCAGCCATAATGTTGACGCCTGATCCGGTGTCACAGATTGCTCTCTGAAAGGAGTATCCATTGATTGTGCATTCAATGCTCGGGACACCAGAGTCGTCTTTCTTGATCAGGTAAGGGGACTTGAGTTTGTGATCTTGATCATTGTGAATTGCAGTGACCATCTTGGCTGATTCTGTCCATACTTGCTGCTTGTTCTTATTCTGCTTGTTCATCTTTGTTCTTCATTATATGAATATGACTTTGCTCTATTTCATTATATTGATTATGACTTTGCTCTATTTGATTATGTTCTCAACTATATCGTTCTTAGTTTATCATGATTATATGCTTGGCTTAGTTAGATTGGAATTATATACATGTTTAGGATCGTATAACGTTTATCCATCAGATCAATGGGTAAATGATAGATATTGTGTAGGCATGGTGCCTATACCGTATTTATCTGCGATTGTACCCTATATGCCGAATCGTGAGGTAGTTCGCGGGAATGACATCGCCGTTGAGTCTTATATAGTCCTCCTCCCATGTATAGGACAAGCAGAGCAGAATTATTACGGGGAAGTGATTGCTATGTTTCTCATCTTCCTTAGTAATCTCACTATGCATGAGCGTAATCTTCTTGTCTTGCAATGATTGCCAAGTATAATTGCACTAATTATGATATGCTAGACGTTATAGTTAGAATGACTTAGGAAATATTCTTGTAGTTCATCCTAGTACCATGCTAATGTCTTGCTAGAATATCTATTGAGGTGATTTTCATTATTTTATGTGGCTAGTTATGCTGATCAGTTATTTATCTTTTGTCACTATTCATATTTTATCTATATTTTATGTGACACTTACCCTGTATTGATTGAGATAGATGAACATCCTCTATTACACATGCAATGATACTCATTCCTCATTCATTTCCACCACCATCATTAGTAAATCCCTTCCCAGTGGTAAAAATATAAATAACGATACCTGGAATACTCCTGGTTAAAATGCTACATCGGTATTATCTGTGCGCTTGCAGATACCCATTTATTTATTTAGTAGAAGAGCAAATGCATATTTCAATACCGCGTCTCTCATGTCATGCTGGGGATGACAACTTGGCTTAAGTGGCATGAGAGATAGGTTTGGCATTTTTGGCGCCGTTATCATTTTTGGTAATGACGTTAAGAATACCCAACAAGCATTTTTGGCGCCGTTGCCGGGGAAGGTTGATTAACTATAGTGGAATAAATGAGGAAGGATTAGCTATCATTTGCATCACTAATAAGATTGAGGAAATCATCAATTCTCTCATGCAGATTTACCCCTGTGCCTTTGCTAGTTTTATCATTTTATGCAGGGTGATGTATGAATAGAGTTGATCTTCCAGATAATTTTGTTGACAATCCCGAAGCAATAATCAGAAGGACAAGAGCCAAGCTCAAGAAAGTTACAACATCATCATCATCAACATCTCAGCTTGAAGCTCCATCAAATCAAGAAGATCATCAAAGTCTTATTCGGAACTTGACACCAGAGTTCGAAGCCATGGCGAACAGGTTAATCCGTGAGTTCTCAGCTCCCACCACGGACAACATCCGCACTGGACCTGCTGCGGACATTGATCGGACATTCGAGCTCAAGCCTGGGCTTATCAACATGGTGCAAGCAAGCCAGTTCTGTGGGAAGGCGCATGAAGACGCTAGTGCTCATCTCCAACACTTTCTGGAGATTTGCAGCACTTTCACTATCAAGGACATCCCCAGAGACGTAATACTACTTCACCTTTTCCCGTTCTCACTGTTGGGAAGAGCGAAGCAGTGGTTCTACGCAACTAAGGAGAAGAATACTACGTGGGCACTCTGCTCCACTAATTTTCTGGCTAAGTTCTTTCCCATGGGCAAGACCAATGCTCTCCGTGGGAAGATTACAAGTTTTCAGCAACAACACGACGAATCCGTTCCAGAAGCATGGGAGCGCTTCCAAGACTACATCCTAGAATGTCCCCATCATGGAATGGAGAGTTGGCTACTTATGCAAACTTTTTACCATGGGCTCAGCAACAGCACTCGTGAGACGATGGATGCTGCAGCTGGAGGAGCATTCCTATCACTGACTATACCACAAGCCACAGCTCTTGTGGAGAAGATGGCATCCAACCAAGGTTGGAATGAAGAAAGAACTCAAACACGCAAGAAGGGTGGAGGTATGCACTAGCTCAAGGAGGTAGACATGCTGTCTGCGAAGCTAGACCTGCTCATGAAGAGGCTCGATGAAAAAGCTGAAGACAAGAAAGAAGTTATGCACATCTATGACTCTCACATGACTTGTGAGGAGTGTGGAGACACTGGACACTCAGGCAACCGCTGTCGTGAGGTGCATGAGGACGTGAACTACATCAACAACAACAACAACAACTACCGTCCTCAACAAAATCAAGGTTGGAATCAACAGAGGCCTAACTACTCAGGTAACTACTCAGGTAATTATCAAGGTAATAATTCTTACAATAATTCTTATAATAATAATTTACCACCTTTGAGAGAGTTAGTGTCTAATCAAGGTAAGCTAATGGATAACTTGTCTAAGAAATTAGCATCCAATGATAAAATGCTAGAGAATATAAATAATAGGATGGATAATTTTTCTACTGCCATCAAGAATCAAATTAGCTTTAATAAAATGATTGAATCTCAGTTGAATCAAATAGCTGCGGCTGTTCCTGCCACTAACCCCGGTATTCCATCACAACCGGAAGGATTAGAATCTGCAAATCTTGTAGACATATTTGATGCAGGTAACTACTGGAGTAACCCCAAAGGAGGATGGCATAATGACTCTCTGCCAGTCAAGAGAGGTGATCCAGGACGCCCCGTCATCCTGATCTCCATCGGCGCAATGGACTTCCCGGAGGCACTCTGCGACTTTGGCTCAAGCGTCAACATAATGCCTAGAGTAATCTACGATCAATTCTATAATTATCCTTTATCAGATACAACCATGTGTTTGCAGCTTGCAGATCGGACACTGTGCTTCCCGGAAGGAATATTAAAATATATTCGTGTCCAAATTGGTACCTCATATGTTCTAGCAGACTTCGTGGTGATAGAGACCGGCGTTGATGAGAGGTCACCCATCATCCTGGGGAGGCCATTCCTTAACACTGCTGGAGCTGTCATCTTCGCTAGTGCTGTCAAGATCAACTTCGTCATCAAGGGAAAGAAGGAGACATTTTCCTTCAGGAACAAAACTGCACAAATTCAAGAACAACCCCAATATGAGCCAAGGAAGAGGACCAACAGAAGGAACAAGCAGAATAAGAACAAGCAGCAAGTATGGACAGAATCAGCCAAGATGGTCACTGCAATTCACAATGATCAAGATCACAAACTCAAGTCCCCTTACCTGATCAAGAAAGACGACTCTGGTGTCCCGAGCATTGAATGCACAATCAATGGATACTCCTTTCAGAGAGCAATCTGTGACACCGGATCAGGCGTCAACATTATGGCTGAAGTCACCTACCAGTTACTGTATGGCACAATGCCCCTAGAACCAACATACACCGAACTCCAGATGGCAGATCAGACACACCGCATGGTTGAAGGTATAGTAAAAGATGTCCCTGTCCAAGTTGACAACCACTTCATCCCTACCGACTTCGTAGTCGTTGACATGGGAAGAGAAGATTATGATCCACCTATCATCCTTGGAAGACCGTTCCTAAGCACCACCAAAGCCATCATCTACATCGGGACAGGAGAAGTCCACTTACACTTCCCCTCTGAGAAGGTACGTCGTTACTTTAGTGATCCTAACTATATATTTGAAGAATCTAAGCAGACTAGAACAAGAAGAAGACGTCGCTACCGCAACCAGAGGAGGCAAATCATCAAGGACGGATGGGCGGACTATGAAGGAGAAGTGTCAAGATATGAAGATAGATATCCTGAACAGGTTTGTCCTGAGGAGGTTATAGCACCAAACCAAGTATGGAGAGAAAAAGAAATTATAGCAGAAGAAGAGGCGCCGCCGGAGCCACCGTCTACGCCATCCAATGAACCCCAGGACAACTAAAGACACAAGGAGTCCCGTTCAGAGGACTTAAACCACCGAACACCATGCCAAGAGGTAAAACTTGGTAGTTATCGTTTTTCCTTTAATTATTTACTTTCCTTAAATAGCATGTTTAGTTAGTCATGTTTACATTGTCTTAAAAACAAAATAAAAATGTCTAAAAATGTTAAGCCCCAAGTGAGTACGCTCGTGGCGTAAAACCCATAAGTACATTCGCTGTGGTGGCATAAAAATAAAATAAATATATTTTTGCCTTATAAAATAAAAATATATAAGATATATAAAATATAAAAAATAATAAGTTTATAATCCTGCTAAATAATATTTATTAGAGGAAGCCCAATATAATCAAGGCTAGAGATTTATGACTGACACTTAACCAGTTCCACAAGCTCCTAAGGGTCTACACAGCTTGACCACACTCAATGTTCATAAGCAGTAAAAAGTAGATGTATGGTTTCCTTAATCTAATAAGCATGTATATATGGCTGTGGTAGGATTTTAAACTCTCATGTCATACAGGAACTCATCATGCAACATTTTTATATATTTTCAAAGATAAAATTCTCTAGAATTCTAGCATCTCTAGGAACAGATAAACAGCAGCTCAACCTTCCCATCATATCCATTAACAACTTAGACTTTAGATCAGGTACTTACTCCCACAAGTTCAGGTTTAGAGCAAATTTTAAATTATAACAGTTATGCCTAAACTTGAGAGAGAGCTCATGTTTAAAAAAACTAGGTACTTGAAAGGAATTACGGCAGAGCAACTATTCATCATTTCCATGTAAGAGTTCATCATTGAGGTTCATTTTAGCATAGCTACTTTATTTTCTCTTATTGTTCCTCCTATTTATTTATTAGCAAAACTAAGCAAAGATATATTATATATAAGTAGGAAATATTTATTTGGGTTTTCATGATTATGCATCTTTTTATTATCTTAACAAAGTATAGGTATAAATGTCGATAAAAATACTTAGCTGGATATATGGGGGTGCTCTCCCCCAAGCTGGATTTTGACGTAATTTCTTCTGATGTAGCTAGCAGGTGGCGGAGGTGTATTTGTTTGTCGGAGTGGTTGCCGAGGCAGCACCCTGACAGCGAGTAGGATGTCCTTCGTCTGCTAGTCTCCTTTGATCCTTGAATTATGTGGAGCTCAAATAGACAACAAAGCTTGTGGAACTGGTTAAGTGTCAGTCATAAATCTCTAGCCTTGATTATATTGGGCTTCCTCTAATAAATATTATTTAGCAGGATTATAAACTTATTATTTTTTATATTTTATATATCTTATATATTTTTATTTTATAAGGCAAAAATATATTTATTTTATTTTTATGCCACCACAGCGAATGTACTTATGGGTTTTACGCCACGAGCGTACTCACTTGGGGCTTAACATTTTTAGACATTTTTATTTTGTTTTTAAGACAATGTAAACATGACTAACTAAACATGCTATTTAAGGAAAGTAAATAATTAAAGGAAAAACGATAACTACCAAGTTTTACCTCTTGGCATGGTGTTCGGTGGTTTAAGTCCTCTGAACGGGACTCCTTGTGTCTTTAGTTGTCCTGGGGTTCATTGGATGGCGTAGACGGTGGCTCCGGCGGCGCCTCTTCTTCTGCTATAATTTCTTTTTCTCTCCATACTTGGTTTGGTGCTATAACCTCCTCAGGACAAACCTGTTCAGGATATCTATCTTCATATCTTGACACTTCTCCTTCATAGTCCGCCCATCCGTCCTTGATGATTTGCCTCCTCTGGTTGCGGTAGCGACGTCTTCTTCTTGTTCTAGTCTGCTTAGATTCTTCAAATATATAGTTAGGATCACTAAAGTAACGACGTACCTTCTCAGAGGGGAAGTGTAAGTGGACTTCTCCTGTCCCGATGTAGATGATGGCTTTGGTGGTGCTTAGGAACGGTCTTCCAAGGATGATAGGTGGATCATAATCTTCTCTTCCCATGTCAACGACTACGAAGTCGGTAGGGATGAAGTGGTTGTCAACTTGGACAGGGACATCTTTTACTATACCTTCAACCATGCGGTGTGTCTGATCTGCCATCTGGAGTTCGGTGTATGTTGGTTCTAGGGGCATTGTGCCATACAGTAACTGGTAGGTGACTTCAGCCATAATGTTGACGCCTGATCCGGTGTCACAGATTGCTCTCTGAAAGGAGTATCCATTGATTGTGCATTCAATGCTCGGGACACCAGAGTCGTCTTTCTTGATCAGGTAAGGGGACTTGAGTTTGTGATCTTGATCATTGTGAATTGCAGTGACCATCTTGGCTGATTCTGTCCATACTTGCTGCTTGTTCTTATTCTGCTTGTTCCTTCTGTTGGTCCTCTTCCTTGGCTCATATTGGGGTTGTTCTTGAATTTGTGCAGTTTTGTTCCTGAAGGAAAATGTCTCCTTCTTTCCCTTGATGACGAAGTTGATCTTGACAGCACTAGCGAAGATGACAGCTCCAGCAGTGTTAAGGAATGGCCTCCCCAGGATGATGGGTGACCTCTCATCAACGCCGGTCTCTATCACCACGAAGTCTGCTAGAACATATGAGGTACCAATTTGGACACGAATATATTTTAATATTCCTTCCGGGAAGCACAGTGTCCGATCTGCAAGCTGCAAACACATGGTTGTATCTGATAAAGGATAATTATAGAATTGATCGTAGATTACTCTAGGCATTATGTTGACGCTTGAGCCAAAGTCGCAGAGTGCCTCCGGGAAGTCCATTGCGCCGATGGAGATCAGGATGACGGGGCGTCCTGGATCACCTCTCTTGACTGGCAGAGAGTCATTATGCCATCCTCCTTTGGGGTTACTCCAGTAGTTACCTGCATCAAATATGTCTACAAGATTTGCTAATAAATAAATAGGAGGAACAATAAGAGAAAATAAAGTAGCTATGCTAAAATGAACCTCAATGATGAACTCTTACATGGAAATGATGAATAGTTGCTCTGCCGTAATTCCTTTCAAGTACCTAGTTTTTTTAAACATGAGCTCTCTCTCAAGTTTAGGCATAACTGTTATAATTTAAAATTTGCTCTAAACCTGAACTTGTGGGAGTAAGTACCTGATCTAAAGTCTAAGTTGTTAATGGATATGATGGGAAGGTTGAGCTGCTGTTTATCTGTTCCTAGAGATGCTAGAATTCTAGAGAATTTTATCTTTGAAAATATATAAAAATGTTGCATGATGAGTTCCTGTATGACATGAGAGTTTAAAATCCTACCACAGCCATATATACATGCTTATTAGATTAAGGAAACCATACATCTACTTTTTACTGCTTATGAACATTGAGTGTGGTCAAGCTGTGTAGACCCTTAGGAGCTTGTGGAACTGGTTAAGTGTCAGTCATAAATCTCTAGCCTTGATTATATTGGGCTTCCTCTAATAAATATTATTTAGCAGGATTATAAACTTATTATTTTTTATATTTTATATATCTTATATATTTTTATTTTATAAGGCAAAAATATATTTATTTTATTTTTATGCCACCACAGCGAATGTACTTATGGGTTTTACGCCACGAGCGTACTCACTTGGGGCTTAACATTTTTAGACATTTTTATTTTGTTTTTAAGACAATGTAAACATGACTAACTAAACATGCTATTTAAGGAAAGTAAATAATTAAAGGAAAAACGATAACTACCAAGTTTTACCTCTTGGCATGGTGTTCGGTGGTTTAAGTCCTCTGAACGGGACTCCTTGTGTCTTTAGTTGTCCTGGGGTTCATTGGATGGCGTAGACGGTGGCTCCGGCGGCGCCTCTTCTTCTGCTATAATTTCTTTTTCTCTCCATACTTGGTTTGGTGCTATAACCTCCTCAGGACAAACCTGTTCAGGATATCTATCTTCATATCTTGACACTTCTCCTTCATAGTCCGCCCATCCGTCCTTGATGATTTGCCTCCTCTGGTTGCGGTAGCGACGTCTTCTTCTTGTTCTAGTCTGCTTAGATTCTTCAAATATATAGTTAGGATCACTAAAGTAACGACGTACCTTCTCAGAGGGGAAGTGTAAGTGGACTTCTCCTGTCCCGATGTAGATGATGGCTTTGGTGGTGCTTAGGAACGGTCTTCCAAGGATGATAGGTGGATCATAATCTTCTCTTCCCATGTCAACGACTACGAAGTCGGTAGGGATGAAGTGGTTGTCAACTTGGACAGGGACATCTTTTACTATACCTTCAACCATGCGGTGTGTCTGATCTGCCATCTAGAGTTCGGTGTATGTTGGTTCTAGGGGCATTGTGCCATACAGTAACTGGTAGGTGACTTCAGCCATAATGTTGACGCCCGATCCGGTGTCACAGATTGCTCTCTGAAAGGAGTATCCATTGATTGTGCATTCAATGCTCGGGGCACCAGGGTCATCTTTCTTGATCAGGTAAGGGGACTTGAGTTTATGATCTTGATCATTGTGAATTGCAGTGACCATCTTGGCTGATTATGTCCATACTTGCTGCTTGTTCTTGTTCTGCTTGTTCCTTCTGTTGGTCCTCTTCCTTGGCTCATATTGGGGTTGTTCTTGGATTTGTGCAGTTTTATTCCTGAAGGAAAATGTCTCCTTCTTTCCCTTGATGACGAAGTTGATCTTGGCAGCACTAGCGAAGATGACAGCTCCAACAGTGTTAAGGAATGGCCTCCCCAGGATGATGGGTGACCTCTCATCAACGCCGGTCTCTATCACCACGAAGTCTGCTGGAACATATGAGGTACCAATTTGGACACGAATATCTTTTAATATTCCTTTCGGGAAGCACAGTGTCCGATCTGCAAGCTGCAAACACATGGTTGTATCTGATAAAGGATAATTATAGAATTGATCGTAGATTACTCTGGGCATTATGTTGACGCTTGAGCCAAAGTCGCAGAGTGCCTCCAGGAAATCCATTGCGCCGATGGAGATCGGGATGACGGGGCGTCCTGGATCACCTCTCTTGACTGGCAGAGAGTCATTATGCCATCCTCCTTTGGGGTTACTCCAGTAGTTACCTGCATCAAATATGTCTACAAGATTTGCAGATTCTAATCCTTCCGGTTGTGATGGAATACCAGGGTTAGTGGCAGGAACAGCAGCAGCTATTTGATTCAACTGAGATTCAATCATTTTATTAAAGCTAATTTGATTCTTGATGGCAGTAGAAAAATTATCCATCCTATTATTTATATTCTCTAGCATTTTATCATTGGATGCTAATTTCTTAGACAAGTTATCCATTAGCTTACCTTGATTAGACACTAACTCTCTCAAAGGTGGTAAATTATTATTATAAGAATTATTACCTTGATAATTACCTGAGTAGTTACCTGAGTAGTTAGGCCTCTGTTGATTCCAACCTTGATTTTGTTGAGGACGGTAGTTGTTGTTGTTGTTGTTGTTGTTGATGTAGTTCACGTCCTCATGCACCTCAGGACAGCGGTTGCCTGAGTGTCCAGTGTCTCCACACTCCTCACAATTCATGTGAGAGTCATAGATGTGCATAACTTCTTTCTTGTCTTCAGTTTTTTCATCGAGCCTCTTCATGAGCAGGTCTAGCTTCGCAGACAGCATGTCTATCTCCTTGAGCTGGTGCATACCTCCACCCTTCTTGCGTGTTTGAGTTCTTTCTTCATTCCAACCTTGGTTGGATGCCATCTTCTCCACAAGAGCTGTGGCTTGTGGTATAGTCAGTGATAGGAATGCTCCTCCAGCTGCAGCATCCATTGTCTCACGAGTGCTGTTGCTGAGCCCATGGTAAAAAGTTTGCATAAGTAGCCAACTCTCCATTCCATGATGGGGACATTCTAGGATGTAGTCTTGGAAGCGCTCCCATGCTTCTGGAACGGATTCGTCGTGTTGTTGCTGAAAACTTGTAATCTTCCCACGGAGAGCATTGGTCTTGCCCATGGGAAAGAACTTAGCTAGAAAATTAGTGGAGCAGAGTGCCCATGTAGTATTCTTCTCCTTAGTTGCGTAGAACCACTGCTTCGCTCTTCCCAACAGTGAGAACGGGAAAAGGCGAAGTAGTATTGCGTCCCTAGGGATGTCCTTGGTAGTGAAAGTGCTGCAAATCTCCAGAAAGTGTTGGAGATGAGCACTAGCGTCTTCATGCGCCTTCCCACAGAACTGGCTTGCTTGCACCATGTTGATAAGCCCAGGCTTGAGCTCGAATGTCTGATCAATGTCCGCAGCAGGTCCAGTGCGGATGTTGTCCGTGGTGGGAGCTGAGAACTCACGGATTGACCTGTTCGCCATGGCTTCGAACTCTGCTGTCAAGTTCCGAATAAGACTTTGATGATCTTCTTGATTTGATGGAGCTTCAAGCTGAGATGTTGATGATGATGATGTTGTAACTTTCTTGAGCTTGGCTCTTGTCCTTCTGATTATTGCTTCGGGATTGTCAACAAAATTATCTGGAAGATCAACTCTATTCATACATCACCCTGACAGCGAGTAGGATGTCCTTCGTCTGCTAGTCTCCTTTGATCCTTGAATTCTGTGGAGCTCAAATAGGCAACAAAGCTTGTGAAACTGGTTAAGTGTCAGTCATAAATCTCTAGCCTTGATTATATTGGGCTTCCTCTAATAAATATTATTTAGCAGGATCATAAACTTATTATTTTTTATATTTTATATATCTTATATATTTTTATTTTATAAGGCAAAAATATATTTATTTTATTTTTATGCCACCACAGCGAATGTACTTATGGGTTTTACGCCACGAGCGTACTCACATGGGGCTTAACATTTTTAGACATTTTTATTTTGTTTTAAGACAGTGTAAACATGACTAACTAAACATGCTATTTAAGGAAAGTAAATAATTAAAGGAAAAAGGATAACTACCAAGTTTTACCTCTTGGCACGGTGTTCGGTGGTTTAAGTCCTCCGAACAGGACTCCTTGTGTCTTCAGTTTGTCCCGGGGTTCATTGGATGGCGTAGACGGTGGCTCCGGTGGCGCCTCTTCTTCTGCTATAATTTCTTTTTCTCTCCATACTTGGTTCGGTGCTATAACCTCCTCAGGACAAACCTGTTCAGGATATCTATCTTCATACCTTGACACTTCTCCTTCATAGTCCGCCCATCCGTCCTTGATGATTTGCCTCCTCTGGTTGCGGTAGCAACGTCTTCTTCTTGTTCTAGTCTGCTTAGATTCTTCAAATATATAGTTAGGATCACTAAAGTAACGACGTACCTTCTCAGAGGGGAAGTGTAAGTGGACTTCTCCTGTCCCGATGTAGATGATGGCTTTGGTGGTGCTTAGGAACGGTCTTCCAAGGATGATAGGTGGATCATAATCTTCTCTTCCCATGTCAACGACTACGAAGTCGGTAGGGATGAAGTGGTTGTCAACTTGGACAGGGACATCTTTTACTATACCTTCAACCATGCGGTGTGTCTGATCTGCCATCTAGAGTTCGGTGTATGTTGGTTCTAGGGGCATTGTGCCATACAGTAACTGGTAGGTGACTTCAGCCATAATGTTGACGCCCGATCCGGTGTCACAGATTGCTCTCTGAAAGGAGTATCCATTGATTGTGCATTCAATGCTCGGGGCACCAGGGTCATCTTTCTTGATCAGGTAAGGGGACTTGAGTTTATGATCTTGATCATTGTGAATTGCAGTGACCATCTTGGCTGATTATGTCCATACTTGCTGCTTGTTCTTGTTCTGCTTGTTCCTTCTGTTGGTCCTCTTCCTTGGCTCATATTGGGGTTGTTCTTGGATTTGTGCAGTTTTATTCCTGAAGGAAAATGTCTCCTTCTTTCCCTTGATGACGAAGTTGATCTTGGCAGCACTAGCGAAGATGACAGCTCCAACAGTGTTAAGGAATGGCCTCCCCAGGATGATGGGTGACCTCTCATCAACGCCGGTCTCTATCACCACGAAGTCTGCTGGAACATATGAGGTACCAATTTGGACACGAATATCTTTTAATATTCCTTTCGGGAAGCACAGTGTCCGATCTGCAAGCTGCAAACACATGGTTGTATCTGATAAAGGATAATTATAGAATTGATCGTAGATTACTCTGGGCATTATGTTGACGCTTGAGCCAAAGTCGCAGAGTGCCTCCAGGAAATCCATTGCGCCGATGGAGATCGGGATGACGGGGCGTCCTGGATCACCTCTCTTGACTGGCAGAGAGTCATTATGCCATCCTCCTTTGGGGTTACTCCAGTAGTTACCTGCATCAAATATGTCTACAAGATTTGCAGATTCTAATCCTTCCGGTTGTGATGGAATACCAGGGTTAGTGGCAGGAACAGCAGCAGCTATTTGATTCAACTGAGATTCAATCATTTTATTAAAGCTAATTTGATTCTTGATGGCAGTAGAAAAATTATCCATCCTATTATTTATATTCTCTAGCATTTTATCATTGGATGCTAATTTCTTAGACAAGTTATCCATTAGCTTACCTTGATTAGACACTAACTCTCTCAAAGGTGGTAAATTATTATTATAAGAATTATTACCTTGATAATTACCTGAGTAGTTACCTGAGTAGTTAGGCCTCTGTTGATTCCAACCTTGATTTTGTTGAGGACGGTAGTTGTTGTTGTTGTTGTTGTTGTTGATGTAGTTCACGTCCTCATGCACCTCAGGACAGCGGTTGCCTGAGTGTCCAGTGTCTCCACACTCCTCACAATTCATGTGAGAGTCATAGATGTGCATAACTTCTTTCTTGTAGTTCATCCTAGTACCATGCTAATGTCTTGCTAGAATATCTGTTGAGGTGCTTATCATTATTTTATGTGGCTAGTTATGCTGATCAGTTATTTATCTTTTGTCACTATTCATATTTTATCTATATTTTATGTGACACTTACCCTGTATTGATTGAGATAGATGAACATCCTCTATTACACATGCAATGATACTCATTCCTCATTCATTTCCACCACCATCATTAGTAAATCCCTTCCCAGTGGTAAAAATATAAATAACGATACCTGAAATACTCCTGGTTAAAATGCTACATCGGTATTATCTGTGCGCTTGCAGATACCCATTTATTTATTTAGTAGAAGAGCAAATGCATATTTCAATACCGCGTCTCTCATGTCATGCTGGGGATGACAACTTGGCTTAAGTGGCATGAGAGATAGGTTTGGCATTTTTGGCGCCGTTATCATTTTTGGTAATGACGTTAAGAATACCCAACAAGCATTTTTGGCGCCGTTGCCGGGGAAGGTTGATTAACTATAGTGGAATAAATGAGGAATGATTAGCTATCATTCACATCACTAATAAGATTGAGGAAATCATCAATTCTCTCATGCAGATTTACCCCTGTGCCTTTGCTATTTTTATCATTTTATGCAGGGTGATGTATGAATAGAGTTGATCTTCCAGATAATTTTGTTGACAATCCCGAAGCAATAATCAGAAGGACAAGAGCCAAGCTCAAGAAAGTTACAACATCATCATCATCAACATCTCAGCTTGAAGCTCCATCAAATCAAGAAGATCATCAAAGTCTTATTCGGAACTTGACAGCAGAGTTCGAAGCCATGGCGAACAGGTCAATCCGTGAGTTCTCAGCTCCCACCACGGACAACATCCGCACTGGACCTGCTGCGGACATTGATCAGACATTCGAGCTCAAGCCTGGGCTTATCAACATGGTGCAAGCAAGCCAGTTCTGTGGGAAGGCGCATGAAGACGCTAGTGCTCATCTCCAACACTTTCTGGAGATTTGCAGCACTTTCACTACCAAGGACATCCCTAGGGACGCAATACTACTTCGCCTTTTCCCGTTCTCACTGTTGGGAAGAGCGAAGCAGTGGTTCTACGCAACTAAGGAGAAGAATACTACATGGGCACTCTGCTCCACTAATTTTCTAGCTAAGTTCTTTCCCATGGGCAAGACCAATGCTCTCCGTGGGAAGATTACAAGTTTTCAGCAACAACACGACGAATCCGTTCCAGAAGCATGGGAGCGCTTCCAAGACTACATCCTAGAATGTCCCCATCATGGAATGGAGAGTTGGCTACTTATGCAAACTTTTTACCATGGGCTCAGCAACAGCACTCGTGAGACAATGGATGCTGCAGCTGGAGGAGCATTCCTATCACTGACTATACCACAAGCCACAGCTCTTGTGGAGAAGATGGCATCCAACCAAGGTTGGAATGAAGAAAGA
The DNA here is from genome assembly GCA_030439765.1 of Tripidium arundinaceum. NCBI lineage: Eukaryota > Viridiplantae > Streptophyta > Magnoliopsida > Poales > Poaceae > Tripidium > Tripidium arundinaceum. Next base: position 3,161 of record JAHUYU010002159.1, on the reverse strand, counting down.
ACTCAAACACGCAAGAAGGGTGGAGGTATGCACCAGCTCAAGGAGATAGACATGCTGTCTGCGAAGCTAGACCTGCTCATGAAGAGGCTCGATGAAAAAACTGAAGACAAGAAAGAAGTTATGCACATCTATGACTCTCACATGAATTGTGAGGAGTGTGGAGACACTGGACACTCAGGCAACCGCTGTCCTGAGGTGCATGAGGACGTGAACTACATCAACAACAACAACAACAACAACAACTACCGTCCTCAACAAAATCAAGGTTGGAATCAACAGAGGCCTAACTACTCAGGTAACTACTCAGGTAATTATCAAGGTAATAATTCTTATAATAATAATTTACCACCTTTGAGAGAGTTAGTGTCTAATCAAGGTAAGCTAATGGATAACTTGTCTAAGAAATTAGCATCCAATGATAAAATGCTAGAGAATATAAATAATAGGATGGATAATTTTTCTACTGCCATCAAGAATCAAATTAGCTTTAATAAAATGATTGAATCTCAGTTGAATCAAATAGCTGCTGCTGTTCCTGCCACTAACCCTGGTATTCCATCACAACCGGAAGGATTAGAATCTGCAAATCTTGTAGACATATTTGATGCAGGTAACTACTGGAGTAACCCCAAAGGAGGATGGCATAATGACTCTCTGCCAGTCAAGAGAGGTGATCCAGGACGCCCCGTCATCCCGATCTCCATCGGCGCAATGGATTTCCTGGAGGCACTCTGCGACTTTGGCTCAAGCGTCAACATAATGCCCAGAGTAATCTACGATCAATTCTATAATTATCCTTTATCAGATACAACCATGTGTTTGCAGCTTGCAGATCGGACACTGTGCTTCCCGAAAGGAATATTAAAAGATATTCGTGTCCAAATTGGTACCTCATATGTTCCAGCAGACTTCGTGGTGATAGAGACCGGCGTTGATGAGAGGTCACCCATCATCCTGGGGAGGCCATTCCTTAACACTGTTGGAGCTGTCATCTTCGCTAGTGCTGCCAAGATCAACTTCGTCATCAAGGGAAAGAAGGAGACATTTTCCTTCAGGAATAAAACTGCACAAATCCAAGAACAACCCCAATATGAGCCAAGGAAGAGGACCAACAGAAGGAACAAGCAGAACAAGAACAAGCAGCAAGTATGGACATAATCAGCCAAGATGGTCACTGCAATTCACAATGATCAAGATCATAAACTCAAGTCCCCTTACCTGATCAAGAAAGATGACCCTGGTGCCCCGAGCATTGAATGCACAATCAATGGATACTCCTTTCAGAGAGCAATCTGTGACACCGGATCGGGCGTCAACATTATGGCTGAAGTCACCTACCAGTTACTGTATGGCACAATGCCCCTAGAACCAACATACACCGAACTCTAGATGGCAGATCAGACACACCGCATGGTTGAAGGTATAGTAAAAGATGTCCCTGTCCAAGTTGACAACCACTTCATCCCTACCGACTTCGTAGTCGTTGACATGGGAAGAGAAGATTATGATCCACCTATCATCCTTGGAAGACCGTTCCTAAGCACCACCAAAGCCATCATCTACATCGGGACAGGAGAAGTCCACTTACACTTCCCCTCTGAGAAGGTACGTCGTTACTTTAGTGATCCTAACTATATATTTGAAGAATCTAAGCAGACTAGAACAAGAAGAAGACGTTGCTACCGCAACCAGAGGAGGCAAATCATCAAGGACGGATGGGCGGACTATGAAGGAGAAGTGTCAAGGTATGAAGATAGATATCCTGAACAGGTTTGTCCTGAGGAGGTTATAGCACCGAACCAAGTATGGAGAGAAAAAGAAATTATAGCAGAAGAAGAGGCGCCACCGGAGCCACCGTCTACGCCATCCAATGAACCCCGGGACAACTGAAGACACAAGGAGTCCTGTTCGGAGGACTTAAACCACCGAACACCGTGCCAAGAGGTAAAACTTGGTAGTTATCCTTTTTCCTTTAATTATTTACTTTCCTTAAATAGCATGTTTAGTTAGTCATGTTTACACTGTCTTAAAACAAAATAAAAATGTCTAAAAATGTTAAGCCCCATGTGAGTACGCTCGTGGCGTAAAACCCATAAGTACATTCGCTGTGGTGGCATAAAAATAAAATAAATATATTTTTGCCTTATAAAATAAAAATATATAAGATATATAAAATATAAAAAATAATAAGTTTATGATCCTGCTAAATAATATTTATTAGAGGAAGCCCAATATAATCAAGGCTAGAGATTTATGACTGACACTTAACCAGTTTCACAAGCTTTGTTGCCTATTTGAGCTCCACAGAATTCAAGGATCAAAGGAGACTAGCAGACGAAGGACATCCTACTCGCTGTCAGGGTGCTGCCTCGGCAACCACTCCGACAAACAAATACACCTCTGCCATCTGCTAGCTACATCAGAAGAAATTACGTCAAAATCCAGCTTGGGGGAGAGCACCCCCATATATCCAGCTAAGTATTTTTATCGACATTTATACCTATACTTTGTTAAAATAATAAAAAGATGCATAATCATGAAAACCCAAATAAATATTTCCTGCTTATATATAATATATCTTTGCTTAGTTTTGCTAATAAATAAATAGGAGGAACAATAAGAGAAAATAAAGTAGCTATGCTAAAATGAACCTCAATGATGAACTCTTACATGGAAATGATGAATAGTTGCTCTGCCGTAATTCCTTTCAAGTACCTAGTTTTTTAAACATGAGCTCTCTCTCAAGTTTAGGCATAACTATTATAATTTAAAATTTGCTCTAAACCTGAACTTGTGGGAGTAAGTACCTGATCTAAAGTCTAAGTTGTTAATGGATATGATGGGAAGGTTGAGCTGCTGTTTATCTGTTCCTAGAGATGCTAGAATTCTGGAGAATTTTATCTTTGAAAATATATAAAAATGTTGCATGATGAGTTCCTGTATGACATGAGAGTTTAAAATCCTACCACAGCCATATATACATGCTTATTAGATTAAGGAAACCATACATCTACTTTTTACTGCTTATGAACATTGAGTGTGGTCAAGCTGTGTAGACCCTTAGGAGCTTGTCATGTGGTTAAAATCAAGATTCACGTATACTCCACTTACATACGCTGCTTCTATCCTGAAAGTACGCATCTACATCCACATACATCCAT